>CM040181.1:22236282-22408782 GCA_022606695.1 Vaccinium macrocarpon | reverse complement strand
CTTTCGGCCCCGTATCAAGAGTTTCAAGTTCTCATTTCAATTCACGTTCATTGGTTTCGCACAAGTGTCATCATATCACTCATACCTCGGATCGTCACCCAAGTTCACGCATTTCGTCAAAAATCTTCAATTCACATATAATAAGTGTATGACCACGTAGGTGTCGTGCAAAAATCAAACCGAGTCACCAATTATACTAGGATAGGCTACGGATGATTTATTCAATGAGTTGTGAGGTATAAGAGATGATTACGCCAAGTAATAACATGAACAAGTGACCGAAATCGACGAAAACAAGTTTTGGTGAAGTGAAGTGGGAAGTGGATTGATCCAGAACAAGAGTGGATCGATCCACTTTAGTCCGGAGCAAAATAGAAGGTTGTGGATTGATTCGGGTGATGAGTGGATCGATCCAAAACGAGAGTGGATCGATCCACTTTGATCCGTAACTCCATCAGAAGGTTCTGGATCGATCCAACCCTAAAGTGGATCAATCCAAAGACCTCACGAACAGATTTTTGACCGCAACAAGGGGATTTCAATGGGCTCCAAACTAAACCAAACATGTTTATGATAAAAAATCAACACCACAAGCTATAAGAGGGTATTGCAAGACCTAGTTTACATCAAACAACAACAACAAACATTAATCAACATCCAATGAAATCCATGGAGCTAGAAAATGGATTTTTCAAGAAAATAAGAGGGATTGAACAAAGATGAGTATAATCTACACATCACACATTTCAAAACACTTAGTAATGGTAGAAATCTCCCTACCTCAAGGTTTAGAAGCTTGTGAATGAAGGATGAGCAAAACCCTTGCTTTCTCTCCAATACTCCAACCGAATCTCCTCCTTCCGGAATGAAATGAACCAAACTCGGGCTTCCAAACACGCGTAGGAGTCTAGTATTGGTGAAGGTTTTGAAGGAATTGGAGGTTTTTTGGTGAAATTTGTGGAGAAGATGAAGAAAATGGAAGAAGGAGTAGAGAGGGAGAAAGACACGCTGTAGAGGAAGATAGAGGTGTGTGTGTTATGGAAAAAACAAATCAGCCATTAACTTTGTATATACACCCCCTTGGATGTACTACACCCCCCCTAAGTTTCAAATTCATTTTAAAAACACCCCAAGCATAAACTACATCAAATTGGCTCACTTTAAATCTAATTTCAATTCCTCACAGTTCCTCAACTTTTTTTTTGTTTTTATTATTATTTAAATAATAACTAAATTAATTATAATATACAGGTCTCTACAATTCCCCAATTCCAGGCACCTGGAATCACTTCCAATGAACAATTTGCTGTCGGTTTTTGATGAAACTATGGGCTCCCCCCTACATTGTCCCATGTTTTTCTGTACTCAACTCTCCCTACAACAGATTATCCCTCCACATTTGAGTTCAAATCTCCATTTCTCTCTCTCTTTTTTACCCAAAACTACCCCATTATCTCCCTATAAAAACGCCCACTTCTCTTCATTTTAGAGGATCAGCTCTCACCTCTCTCCCTTACTGTTATTCTACCCAAATATTTCCAGAAACTCATCCTAACTTAGTTCCTCTCAATTTGATTCTTATTTTGATCATCAAACCCACTTCTTTACCATTTTAAGCACCTACATCTTTATCCTCATACCAAATACCCAACCTAAACACCAATAATTTGACTATTACAGCTCCAAAAATCAAATTTCAATTCTCAAAATCACCAAAAATTACCTAAACTTCCTTCCAAAGTTCATCAATCAATATCAAAAAGGTAGTTATCTACCAATTTTGCTCATATAAGCCTCTAAGGGGACACCATCCAAGCTATTTCTAGTTCCTTATACTAGATGAGATTTTGAAGTGGTCCAAAATGTGATAGAAAAAAATGTTTTTCACTCACACCCATATCAAGTCCAGGCGCCTGGATCTGCATGGTACAAGCGCCTGGATTCAACTCTCTCTCTCTCTCTCTCTCTGTCTCTCTCTCTCTGCTATGTTTTGTTTTGGTTTTCTTCATGCTTTTACTTGATTATTTGAAATATTATCTCATCATTCATACATGGTATCGAATCAAAAGCATCATAACAAATGTGGAGAGTACATTATGGTCATTCATACACATCAAGTAGTCTTTTAAGAGCATTTCATGACCAAATCTCTCTCTTTCTTATATCTTTTTCCATTTTCTTACTCAGCCTTAAATTCATTTACAGATTCATCAAGTGCATAAAAGAATATAAAGCATGCCTAGATTCAGTTTGATATCTTTCATTTTGCTCGTCAAGCATGCTAGAGTTATGGCTTTCCAAGCTTATGTCGTGTCAAAAAGTTGATTTTGGAAATCCATTTAGTCCATAAGGTCATTAAACATCATTTAGAGCTTGTGAGAATCAGTTAGAAATATTGCATTTGGTGCTGACTGTGAACAATGGAGTTTTGAAGTTGCTGTCTGGTTAGCCATCCAGGTGCCTAGATTCATCCATTCCAGACGCCTGCATTCAATCCAGGCGCCTGGATTTTCCTAATCCAGGTGCCCAGATTGCCATCTAGGTGTGACAAGTTTGTTGCTTGTGATAAGTTTTTAGAGCAGTTTGGGTATGTTTTAGTTAAAATTCAGAGTCTAATGCATAAATTATCCACTCAGTACACAACCACAAGCATTCACTTTCATTACATTAATAGCATTGACATGTTTATGTGTTTTCGCATGAATATGTGATTAGAGTCCATTCAAATAGTATTTTCAAAATCCCTTAAACATTTAGTAGAGACTGGTGGCCATTCCGGGTATGAGGGGTGCTTTAAATTCCTTCCCCTCTCATAACCTAGCTCCCGGACTCGAGAAATCTCATTTCTGTGAGACCAGTAAAACATTTTCTATTCCAAGCGCAAAAGAGTCATTTTTCAAAAAGGTTTCTCGGGTATAGTCCTCAAATCCGGGTGGCGACTCCATTCAACCAATCAAATCATTTTTCTAAAATCAAAACCATTTTTCAAACTGCAATCGATTTTCATGGACATTACTCTGTGGGGTGTTCACAAGCTGGCGATTCCGCTGAGGACTTATGATTAATATATATTTTGGTACTATACACTTACATGTGATTTTATTAAAATGTATATTAATTATCGAGAGCTAAACTTGAAAAATGTTCAAGGGATTTTGAAAAATTTGTTTTATGGACTTTTTGCATTGTACGTGCTTGGTTACTAGCTTTTGCTGACGTGTTTCGGCAATCCTGCCCAGCTTGCTGGTGATGGGGAATCCCGAAAAGTTCAGCACCCCCCCCCACCCCCCCGACCGTGATAAGTCATAATTGTCGTTATTACCATTGCCTTGCGGGATCCTTGGCGGTGGGAGACAACTTTGGCTTTGAGTCCGGGTACCCTTCTCAAACCAAAACCAGCCTTTGCATATAGATAACCATAGAACCCTACGTTAGATAACCGACCCATGTGTTAGGATTATGTGCTCCATCCTATTACGTGCTATATGTTACTGTTTTCCCTAGCATGCCATACTGCATACATGCATACACTTGCATATGAACATATTCTTGTCGCACATGTTGTCAATTTTCAAAAGTTAGTAGAAGGTTGCCTTGGCCCGATGATGAGTCGTGCATCCCGTATGCGCGTTGTTTTTACAAGTTAGCCGTTAGGACGACCGGATGTGGGAGAATTTGAATGATCAGATTCTTGACAATAATCTAGACGAGTTTAAGGGTCATTAGCCCGAGAAGGGTCAATTTCTCTTAGATATCCGAATTTAGATTATTGCCGAAATTTGTGTAAATCATGGTTTCCCAAATCCGTCTGTCCAATGTCAAGGACATGTTACTTAAAAGAAAACTTGAGGATTGGGGCAACCTTCCGAAACTGTCAATTTCAGTCTAGGAGACTTAAAATACATGGAGGTTGAAATACCTCCGGTGTTTGTCGTGCTCGAACGGCTACCCATGTTTTGAACTAGCCTTTGAGTCGTTAGTATCTAGATTACAGCACCTTATTGCTTTGCCTCGGATGGTCAAGAAAAGTTAAGGGTTATGGTCCCAGCATTTTAGGCTTTAAGTTGGTAAACCGTACCTACTGAGTAATGCCCTACCCGTGGTGTTGTTAAATCTTCTGTGCAACGGCTCCAAGTGAGATTCAAAACTAGTCAACTAACCCTAGGATAGCTCTAGGCTAACTGATTGGAACACATGTCAATCTCGGAGACTTTAAATTCACAGAGTTTGAGATACCTCCAGTGTTTGCCGTGCTTGAATGGCTCATCGTGTCTCAGGCTAGTCTTAAATACATTTGTATCAGGATTTCAACAACCTTATTGCTCTGTCTCGAATGGTCTATAAGGTGATTGGTTGTGATACCACGACGCTTGGAATTTAACCTGCCTGTCACAACTTACCTGTGGTTGTTGTTTCGAACATCCGTACAATGTCTTAAGTGAGACCGAGACCGGTAATCTAGATCTTAGGATGACACGACAACGACACATGCACAACATTTCCTTCAATTAAACCAGGGGCATGATCTAAATTCAACTTTTTTGCTTTACTGTCAATCCTAAATCAAGAAAACCTTACCTGTTTGGATCCAACCTTACCTTCATCGCCAGTGTTTGAAACAAGTATGTTGGCAGATCAGGAACAAGATCCCCCAAAATGAGATGGAGCAAATAAGGAAGGAGATACGAGATGTGAGGGCCCGCAACGACACTCAAATCGCCCAACTCATGGTGATAATGGTAAACATCCAAAGTTGGCTGCCTCCACCCCAACCTCAAATGCCTGAAGATGGGCCCAAAAACCAAGAAATCCCTAATGATGACCATAAAGAGCAACTTGCTAAGATTGCTAAGCTTGAGGAGTTAGTAGCCAAGAATGAGCAACAGGCAACCATCGGATTTGATATGGATAAGCTCTATCTGTTTGTGGATGCTAAACTCCCTGAAAAGTTCAAGCCGGTGGACTTTGAAAAGTTTGACGGAACTGGGAATCCTAAGGGACACATTCAAGTGTATGTAAGCTCCCTCTCACTTCAAAAAGTTAACAAGCCAACCATGGCCTAGATTTTTCACCAAACTCTTACAGGGCCCGCACTTGAATGGCTCTTGTCTCTTGACATCTCAAGGAGGCAAACTTGGGAAGAAATGGCAGCTGCTTTCATAAAGCAGTATGAGTACAATGTCCAGTTCAAGGTGACCACACGTGAACTTGAAAGCATTAAGATGAAAGAGAATGAGTCTTTTGAAGAGTTTGTGAAAAGATGGAGGGCGAAGGCCGCACAAATGACAAGATCGCTCAGTGATAAGGACCAAATGAGGATTATAACCAAGAATCTACAACCCGACTTGGCCCAATATATGGTGATGGCGCAAGCACATAACTTCGAGACATACTTTGAGATAGGTCTGTCGATTGAGGAAGCCCTACAAAGCGGGGTTTTGAAGAAAGGAGATTTGATCCTCAAGCCCAAACAAGACTACATTGAAAACACCCCATCCATATATGCAAACACCTCATCCATCTCCACAAAGCACAATTCCAACCAAGCAGCACCCACCAATAAAATCACAATTCAAACCAACCAATCTAAAAAACCACAAAGAACCCTCTTATAGTTCTCCACACCCCTATCCTTGGTGTATAAAGAACTCCATGAAGCCAGTCTTGTCAAACCACTCCCTCCAACTCCTCTACCTCAAACGCCTCATGTGCCTTCCATCAAATGCTTGGTCATGCTATTGATGAGTGTGATCGCTTCCGCCACAAGATTCAAGATCTCATTGACAATGGATCCATCTTTGCACCACTAGCAAAACCAAACACCTCGCCAAATCAATGAACCATTGATGGCCATGCAATAATTCAATCTTCCACGAGTCTTGGAAGTCTTCAAGTGTCAAGTCAAGTTTTCACTTCTGATTGAGTCAGTTTATATTTCAAGTCTGTTTATGTTTTCCTCGTCTATGTGTTTTCATCTTCGAGTCTGTAATGTCTTGTTGTTGTTGTCAAAAAAGAAAAAGACCAAAAATATGGTCAACTTTGTAGTCCCGAACTACGCACGACCTGATTCCTTGCAAAGGGATACGTGGGCAACCTTTCGTGGTTCGGTCGCAATCATCAAAAATCAATGTCACGCTGTTGTGTTGAAATTGTCAAATCATAAACTTGGATTTTTGCAATAATCCCGTAACATGGAATTGTTTTCCACCATCATTTGAGAAACATGATAATCACTTCAAAGCACGAGAAGAATTTTGATTGAACCCTTGGCCCGCACAAGGAGGATTTCCAGTGGACCATTCCCCGATGTCATCAAGAAGTGATACTTTGACTCAAGAAAAGCCTGCTAGGTTGAAAACCCGCAAGGGCGGCTTAGGCAAAAGTTAAGGCAAAAAGCTTGCTAGATCGAACTTCAAAATGAGATCTAGGCAAAAGTTAGACCAAGCATAAGTTCTCCATATCAAGTTGTACAATTCAAAATGAAGAAAAACATTCTTTGCTTTTATTCTCCACATAAATATCCATTGCAAAGCCCCTTTGAGCCTGAATCAATTTCTTTGAAAAAGAACCTAACTAGACAAATTTATCCCCTTTGGGGTGAAACAAGAAATGTGAAAGTGTTAAACACGTGACAGTCAGCATAATGAAAGTGCCAAAGATACAAGCATGTGAAGATTTAAAGTATACAACAATAAAAGCACCAAACTCATAGGCTTGTCAAATACTTGGGTGCAACAAGATGAAGAGCATTGAAGAAATTTGAAATGAAAAAATCAAATGAAAGGAAGTGCACATTTAAAGCAAGAAGAGGCACATGAAAACACCCATCAAAAGTAAAAATGGCACAAAAAGTCCAAGATAGATGCTAGCTCAAATAACCCCGAGGAAAGATGAGATGTTTTGAGCCTATAATCCTTCCTTTGTTAACCCCATAACCTTGGCCCCATCATAACCTAGATAAAAGTCCTTTCAGATTGGAAAATGCAACTTGATAGTGAGAATTCAAGTCACAAGGGAACAGTCTAATCTCCTTTAAAAATATAAAGTTAAAACATTGTGCAAACACTGGCGTCATGCAAAGCAAAAATCTAAACCGGGGCATATCAATGGGTCTTCATCAGCAGCCCTCTAAACTGGGGCATTTTGAAGAAAAATCAATGAAGCATCATCAGCAATCTGGGGCATGGGTTCATGATAAGAAATCTTGTGTTTTGATAAAATAGTAGATTTGAATGAACATCACTTGATGGAGTGAAACAATCACAAAATAAAAATTCAATTTTATCATGACAATTTCGACATTAATGGTGAGGCATGTTTGCCATCTTTCAGAATTTCGAGTCAATGTAGTCTTCCATATCTTTTGAGTCAACACATTCTTGCTCCTATTTGTCAGGTCAACATGGCCAATCAAAATTTTCAAGCCTTATCTATCAAAGTCTGCCCTTCTTGTCCTAAAGGCCAATCAAATTCCTTGGCCTTAATAATCTTATCGAAGTCCAACCCCTTGTCAAAAAGGCCAATAAAATCCTTTGGCCTTGTTGGTCTCATCAATGTCCATCCTTTTGTCCAAAAGGCCGATCAAATTTCCTGGCCTTGTAAAAATCCACCTCTTGTCAAACAGTCAATCATGTTGCCTTAGTCGTGTCTATCCTTGACTTGAGGAAACAATTTGAATGCATCAAAGAACTCGTGTTTGGGTACACGGTCAATTGGTTGCCAAAACCATTAGCAGAGTTGAAAAAGAAAATCAGAATTGAGGTTTATCATCTGTGGAGGCACGTCAACCCAAAATTGGGGCATGTCAGCCCAATGCCATTTACAAGGGGAAGCATACAACCAAATCCAGGACCGGGGCATAAGAGCCTAAAAGTGTAAAACCAATCCAGAACCCAAGTCTTGCCAAGCTCAAACCCAAATCTTGGCCCAAAAGGGTAAGACAGTAAAGCAAAAGAGCCACCCCATTGAGCCTCCTACTTTTTAAAAGAAGGAATGTTATTGCTATTGTCGTAAAGTATCAATTCACGAGTTACATGCAATCGTCCTGAGGGACAAACTTTTAAATCTATTGTCCTGAGGGACAAACTTTTCAATCAATCGTCCTGAGGGACAAACTTTTAAATCATTCGTTCTGAGGGACAACTTTTGAATCAATCGTCCTGAGGGACAACTTTAAATCAATTGTCTTGACGGACAAACTTTTGAATCAATCGTCTTGAGGGACAACTTTTAAATCAATCGTCCCCAGGGACAAACATTTAATTTAAAGATCAAAGATGGTCACTTCAATTTCAATCAAAATTAATTTAAAGATCAAAGATGGTCACTTCAATTTCAATCAAAATTAATTTCAAGACCAAAAATGGTCATCTTCAAAATTAATTTCAAGACCAGAGATGGTCACTTCAATTTCAATCAAAATTAATTTCAAGACCAACAATGGTCACCTTCAAAATTAATTTCAATACCAGAAATAGTCACCTTCAAAATTAATTTCAAGACCAGAGGTGGTCATTTCAATTTTAATCAAAATAAATTTCAAGACTAGAATTGGTCATCTTCAAAATTAATTTCAAGACCAAAGATGGTCACTTCAATTTCAATCAAAATTAATTTCAAGACCAGAATGGTCGTCTTCAAAATTAATTTCAAGACCAGAAATGGTCACCTTCAAAATTAATTTCAAAACCAGAAATGGTCACTTCAATTTCAATCAAAATTAATTTCAAGACCAGAAATGGCCACATTTTCAATAAAGTCATTTAGGATAATCTTTACATTCAATTTAATAATAGATTCATTACATGATGTAGCCACCAAGCTGGTGCATTCAATCATTTTAGCTGCCTAGCTGGCGCACCCCAATCATTTTAGCCGCCTAGCAGGTGCACCCCAATCATAACTGCCTAGATGGCGCACCTCAATCATTTTAGCCGCCTAGTTAGCGCACCCCAATCATTTTAGCCACCTAGCTGGTGCATCAATCATATCAAGTTGTTAGTTGTCATAATCACTCAGCTAGTGCTTTTAATCAATTTTTCTGAGTATTTGTTGTTAATGAACTGTCGTGTCGCTAAGTCCACCACATATGTGTTTGGTTCAGTAGCGTTTTGATTGCCTCTTTGCTCAGTAAGCAACCACATTTCCTTGATTGTCTTGTTGCTTAGTAGACAATCATCTTATCATTGGCCATCTTATTGCTCAAGGGATAGCCACCGTTAGATTTAGCCCCCTTGTTGCTCAGAGGGTAGCTCCATTTAATCATTTCATGATATGAGTTGTTTTAGCCACCTAGTTGGTGCATACGTTTGAATGAGTAGTTGGTTGCATTTAATTGATTAGTTTGTTTGGCGTGTTATGACCCGGGGAAGGCTCGTTGATTCGCTGCATTTGATTGTTTGGCATTTCATGACCCAGGAAGGCTTGTAGATTTGCATGATTATGATTCGTTTGTTTGGCATTTCATGACTTGGGAAGGCTCGTTGATCTGCATGATTATGATTCATTTGTTTGGCGTTTCACGACCCAGGAAGGCTCGTTGATTCGCATAATTTCGTTGGTTTTTTTAGCGTTTCATGACCTGGGAAGGCTCGTTGATTCGCATGATTTGATTGTTTGGCATTTCCACGACCGGGAAGGCTCGATGATTTGCATGACTTGATTGTTTGGCATTTCACGACTCGGGAAGGCTCGTTGATCTGCATGATTATGATTCGTTTGTTTGGCATTTAAGGATCCGGGAAGGCTTGTTGATTTTCATGATTTGATTGTTTGGCATTTCATGACCCGGGAAGGCTCGTTGATTTGCATAATTCATTTGTTTGACGTTTCATGACTTGGGAAGGCTCGTTGATTCGCATAATTGCGTTTGTGTTGTTTGGCATTTCACGACCTGGGAAGGCTTGTCGATTCGCATGATTTTGTTTGTTTGCAAACACCCCGACAAATTTTAAATCCAATCGCCTTGAGGGACCAAACTTTTAAATCAATCGTCCTGAGGGACCAAACTTTTTAAATCAATCGTTCTGAGGGACCAAACTTTTTAAATCAATCGTCTTGAGGGACAAACTTTTGAATTAATTGACCTGAGGGACAAGTTTTAAATCAATTGTCTTGAGTGCCAGGAAAACTTGTTGCATTTGTTTGCATATGCCACCAAGAACTACGATGGTCTGATCCCTACCAAGGGGTACATAGGCAGCTCGTCGAGCACGACCACGTGATTTAAATGTTTGTGTTTTGTAGCTTTGGAAACTCTTGGGAAGCAGATTGGGCTATCTAGGTAGTTGATGGAACTCACATCACATCAATGATGACAAGTCTCGTCAAAGAGGGGCAATTGTACACCCCAATTTGAACCCACAAAAATCGTTGGCAATCCTCGAGGATGAAAATGCTCGATAAGAGCACGCGGAGCTTGATTGTGAACTTGGAAACACCTCCTAAACCTTTTCAAAATAAACCCAACATTGCACCACCTTCTACTACATTCAAAACCGTTTTTTTGATATATAATATGTCCCAATCCATTTCGAAATGAGGGAGATGTGCACGTTTTACCAAAATGGCTTGTTTTTCCGACCTTCTGAGGGTAAAATGGTCACACATTTTGATTTAAAAATCATTTTAGATTCAAACTACTTGGGTTAGAAAGTAGACTTGACAAGATTTTCAATGGTTCAAACCATGCACGAAGCAAAGTTTGGTAGCACTAGAAATGGCCCCGCGAAGTTTGCGTTGTTGTGCAGTCTCCCAGTCCAGACACCTGGATTACCCTAATCCAGGTGGTCGGACTCAATCCAAGCGCCTAGATTCCCCAAATCCAGGCACCTGGAATCACTTCTAGTGAACAATTTGCTGCTGGTTTTTGATGAAACTATGGGCTCCCCCCTACATTGTCCCACATTTTTCTGTACTCAAATCTCCTTCCAACAGATTATCCCTCCACATTTGAGTTCAAATCTCTATTTCCCTCTCTTTTTTTACCCAAAATTACCCCATTCTCTCCCTATACATACCCCCACTTCTCTTCATTTCAGAGGATCAGCTCTCACCTCTCTCCCTTACTGTTATTCTGCCTAAATATTTCCATAAACTAATCCTAACTCAGTTCCTCTCAACTTGATTCTTATTTTGATCATCAAACCCACTTTTTTACCACTTCAAGCACCTACATCTTCATCCTCATACCAAATACCCAACCTAAACACCAAAAATCTGACTATTACAGCTCCAAAAATCAAATTTCAGCTCACAAAATCACCAAAAATTACCTAAACTTCCTTCCAAAGTTCATCAATCAAGTTCAAAAAGGTAGTTATCTACCAATTTTGCTCAGAAGAGCCTCTAAGGGGACACCATCCAAGCTATTTCTAGTTCCTTATACTAGATGAGATTTTGAAGTGGTCCAAAATGTGACAAAGCAAAGTTTTTCACTCACACCCATATCAGGTCTAGGCCCCTGGATTCAACTCTCTCTCTCTCTCTCTCTCTCTCTCTCTCTCTACTTTGTTTTGTTTTGGTTTTCTTCATGCTTTTACTTGATCATTTGAAATATTATCTCATCATTCATACATGGTATCAAATCAAAAGCATCATAACAAATGTGGAGAGTACATTATGGTCATTCATACACATCAAGTAGTCTTTTAAGAGCATTTCATGACCAAATCTCTCTTTTCCTTATATCTTTTTCCATTTTCTTACTCAGCCTTAAATTCATTTACAGATTCATCAAGTGCATAAAAGAATATAAAGCATGCCTAGATTTAGTTTGATTTCTTTCATTTTTCTCGTCAAGCATGCTAGATTTATGGCTTTCCAAGCTTATGTCGTGTCAAAAAGTTGATTTTGGAAATCCATTTAGTCCATAAGGTCATTAAACGTCATTTAGAGCATGTGAGAATCAGTTAGAAATATTGCATTTGGTGCTGACTGTGAAAATGGAGTTCTGAAGTTGCTGTCTGGTTAGCCATCCAGGCGCCTAGATTCATCCATACCAGACGCCTGCATTCAGTCCAAGCGCCTGGATTTGCCTAATCTAGGTGCCCAGATTGCCATCCAGGTGTGGCAAGTTTGTTGCTCGTGATCAATTTTTAGAGCATTTTAGAGCAGTTTGGGTATGTTTTAGTGAAATTCAGAGTCTAATGAATAAATCATCCACTCAGTACACAACCACACACATTCACTTTCATTACAGTAATAGCATTGATGTGTTTATGTGTTTTCGCATGAATATGTGATTAAAGTCCATTCAAATAGTATTTTCAAAATCGCTTAAACATTTAGTAGAGACCGGTGGCCATACCGGGCGTGAGGGGTGCTTTAAATTCCTTCCCCTCTTGTAACCTAGCTCCTGGACCCGAGAAATCTCATTTTTGTGAGGCCAATAAAACATTTTCTATTCCAAGGGCAAAAGAATCATTTTTTCAAAATGGTTTCTCGGTATAGTCAAATCCGGGTGACGACTCCATTCAACCAATCAAATCATTTTTCTGAAATCAAAACCGTTTTTCAAACCGCAATCGATTTTTGTAGACATACTCCGCGTGGTGTTCACAATACCCTTACCCAAATTTTGAGTAAAAACTACATTTGCTGGGTGCTGTGAACTAGGGGCGCTCACGGTCCGGATTGCCATGAATCCAATCCGAATCCGCGAGTCATGGTCTTTTGAAAATACAATCCGTGTCTGATCCAAAAGTCTCACGGTTTGGTTCCAATCCGAACCACGAGTTACGGATCGGTTCTGGATTAATCTGCAAATTTTCAACTTATTTGGAAAAAACAACAAACAAAGGCAGTAAGACATTAGCAAGTAGCAAATGCACTAAATAGAATGTTCAAAGTTGGAAATCCCAATAAAAAACAACAAAGGAAGTAAGGCAGATAGTTATATAACTGAACAAATAAAGGCACAAACTCATATTACCACAAAGGATAACAGATAGTTACTTCCAGTTAACTCACAAAAACAATAGCTGATAGTTACTTCCAGTTAACTCACAAAAACAATAGCTGAACAAAAACAATAGCTGATAGTTACTTCCAGTTAACTCACAAAAACAATAGCTGATAGTTACTTCTAGTTCACTCACAAACATAGAGTATATATAGTACCAGTTACTGCCTCCGTCCCATTTTAAATACTCCTTACGTATAACCGTGCCATTTTCAAACGTCTATATCTTTTTATTGGTAGGTTTCGAAAGTTTGTAAATTTTTTGTCTAATAGAACTAATTGAGATCTATTAAATAAGATCCATATTGCATATAAAATACATTATAGAATGAAAACTATGAGAGTTTAAAAAAAAATACGCATAACCGTAAGGAGCATTTAAATTGGGACGGATGGAGCATAACACTTTACCCCCTAGATTTTATAGAGATAACAATATTCGCACCATAACTCCTACAATAGTACAACCAAACCATAAGTCTGCTAAATTAACAATATCCATATTACCATAATTATAAAAGGGATAAAATTATATATAATAAAAATCTCATAGTCCGGATCGGTTAATCCACGATTTCAAAATCAAAATCCATCTCCGATCCAAAAGTCACGGTTTTTTATTTTTTGAATCCGTATCCGGACCATTAAGCCACGGTTAAAATCCAAAAGGTACGGATCAATTCGGTCCGGACCGGATTCACGGTTCACCGATTTTTTTGAACAACCCTACTGTGAACTCGCTTGTGTTGTATGGAGGCCTTGGGTAAATGAGAACATACAACCCATAGCCTAGCCCAACACTCTGTCGAGTTTTGGATAGCCCTTCTCTGCCTCAATTTTGTAGTGAAATTTTTGGGCTGGTGTTATTTGGGGAAATTTCAAGCCACCCCACTTTTTGTGGGGCTTCCCTCAAAACCCAATTTTGTTTTTCACTTCTTTATAAGCCTTGTGCACGTGGAGAATGTGCCGTCTAACTTCGGGAATTTCCATGCCGGTCTCACTTTTTCTGTTTTGTCTCATCCAAGCACTTTAATGTGTTTTAATTCCATAAAAACCGACATGCCCCACATGCTGACACATGGGTCAGCAACCAACTACTCACTTTCTCTCTTTTTCTTTCTCCTCTCTCTCTCTCTCTATCTCTTTCTCCTTCCCGTCCTTTTCACTCTGACTTTTACTCTCTCTCTCCCCGTCAAGGGCGGAGCCATGTTTGGGCTCAGGTGGGCTGCAGCCTAGGTGGGTTCCCAAAAAAAAAACATTGTATCTAAAATTTAGATCCAACAAGTTTTAGCCCACCCCCAAAATTTTCAGCCCAAACCATTCTAATCTTGGTCCAACATAATAGCTCAATCTAATAATCCACAACTCGGTCAAATTTGTAATTAATTAAAAATCAAACCAAAAAAAAAAATGTTTGCATTACCTGCCCGAGAAAACCCTTTGGGAACTCCTAAATTTGATTCGAAAAAAACCAAACAAGCTCACCCGAAAGGCCACAATATTTTATGCCTTAGAAAAATCATGCCGTCTATTTTCTTCTCTGAAGCTCCTTCAATGTTTTGATCGGCACATAATGAAGACAAAGAAGAACCCACTGATCTAATTGTCTTGCTGCTCTTGCACTGCCGGCACGCCACCAACTTGGGTTTAAGTCTCGGACTCTTGTTTTCGCCGAAAGTAGTTCTAAAGTAGTGTATATATATGGAATACAAAAATTATACGCCCTAGAAAGAGTCATGGACCCTTGGTTTTGATGAAACAATGGATTCTATACTTCTAAAGTAGTTCTAGTGCCTAGATCTATTGAATAATTTATAAAATATATAAATATTTTATACAGTTAGTACTACTTTAGTAGTGTGTGTGCAAATATATATATATATATATATATATATATATATATATATATATATATATATATATATATATATATATATGCTATTTAAAATGAGAGGGAGTGCTATCTGTAATGACCCAGAAAATTTAATTACTTTTTGAAAAATCACTTTTTGGAGATGTTTCGATTTGGTCGATAAAAGTTCCCGGTAATTGTTTCTTGAATTTTTCTAATCACAACGGTATAATCGGAAGTTATTTTTTAGTAAAGCAAAGTCATCGTTCACCCATTTTCTTCGGAGAAAAATGTGCTGTTTTTCGGTTTTGAACTAAAAGTGGGAGAATGAGATTTTGATATGATTATAATTTTAAAATTTTCGAAATGCCATTGTTTCCAAATGGGGGGTACTTCCTTATTTTTATAAATAAATTAAAGTAAGTCTTTACTTAAGTTTGGTTCATAAAAATAAGTATTGTCCTCACATATTATATACACAAGTCACATTTGGGTGTCTAGTGTAATAAGAGAATTATATTAGTAGTGTGTGGGGAAAGATTTGCAAAAATTAAAACCATTACACTCTCTCCTCCCTCTCCACCCAATCAGCCTCTCTCTCTCCACTCTCTCCTCCATTGTTGCACCTTCAAGCTCAAACTTCTCCCTCCTCAACCACTTCAAGAACCAAGGCCATTTTCGTGTTCTACTCACTGTGGGAAGCTTGGATCACCTTGGATTCACACCGAGAGCTCCAACTTCGGGATTTGGGGTTTCAACACCTAGGATTCCTTTCTTCTTCCATTTTCAAAAGCAAAACCTTGAGGTAGAGAAACAAATTACTACATCCTCTAGTCATATACTTGTAATTTGTAGCATATATCTTGCTCTTGGCTTCAATTTATTGAAAAATCATGTTTGCCCTCTTCGTGTGGGTTTTTCTCACTTTGATTTTGTGATCTATGAAATTCGTTATTGATAGATGAAATTGGGAGTGGAATTGACCTCCCTCTATGTTTAATTGTTGTCTAGCATCTATATTTTGAGCCTAAACTATCTCAATTGTGATTAGGTTGAAATTCCACACCTTAGAGGTGAAAATTTGCACTGTTTACTGTTCATATGCTGCTGCCCGATATTTTCGAGTTGCTGCCCCAGTCATTTGGGTGGCATTCGGCCACCCTTTGATGTCCGTTTGGTCCCCGATTGTTCAATCCTTCACATAATCGACATTTGGCATCATTTTCGCCCATGTTTTGACTCAAAGATTATGGTTTTATAAACAATATGTCACTCTTATGTCACATGAAAGTTAGATGGTTTTTGGAAAGCATGTGTGGGTGTGTGTGTATCCCTATTTATCGAAACATGGGAGATAATGAAATGAACTTGAATAATTGGACCTGTTATTGAAATGGAATGAAATGTTTGTGGTAAAGAGGTGTTTAAACCAATCTCATCATTTGGTAAAAATTTTTTTGGATAAAGGCACGCGGGGCCTATGGAACCCGGCAAAGGCAACCGGGGCCTACAAATACCCAATAAAGGCACGCGGGGCCTACGAAACCCGACAGAGGCATGCGGGGCCTGCAAATACCTAACATAGGCACGCGGGGCCTATGGAACTCGACAGAGGGATTAAATCCCTAGTACTAATGAAAATGATGTTTTCTTCGATAAAAGAATTGAGAAATGAGATTTTGGACTATTTATTGTGTTCTGTTGAAACTCGACTTGTGGACTTTGTTTTAAATTTGTGTGAGTAACTTGAGTGATCTTGGTTAAACAAAATGGAAACTTGGGTGGTGTTGAGTACTTGGAAATAAAAATATTTTGAGGTACATATGGTATTTTGGTGAACATTGGTTACTTGGACATAGTTTTGGGATGTGTGATACTTGTTGGTGATTTTGACAAATTTAATGAAGTAATGGGTTCTTCTTGGACATGTCTCACATGAATTAGCTTCCGTTATGTTCCTTGATTATTTCTTCTCATGTTAACCCACATTATGTGCACTCATCAAATTTATATGCCTAGCAATTGTAGTATGGTTTCCCTACGAGCTAGTGAGCTCACCCTATCATTTCAGGTACAGAGCATGGAGCACGAGATTGGATGCTTGTGGAGTGATACATTATGTGAAGCTTATTCAGAGCATGAAGTTATTTTTCCATCTCAAGTTTTGTATTTTGATAAATGACAATGTGACTTTTGGTTATTCAATCTTTTGACAATTTGGAATTATGTAATAACTTATGGGATAATATTTGATCTCACCTTTGGGGCAAGGGTGCCCAAATACTTGATTTTCCAATGGATTAATGATGTACATTTTGAATAGAAACCTCTTGGGGAGGATTTATGAAAATATTTTATCATTTGACTTATTAATTGTAAAGAAATGCTTTATTTATTTTTTATAAAAATGAGGGCGTGACATGTTCACTATTTACTTTTCAACCACGCCTACCCATTTTAAATTTAACTCTAGTTGGTTAGATTATTTGCTCTTCGATTGATTTTTTTTTTTTTTGTATAGTGTAGATTGTGGTTCACGCTCTATGGAGTCTTAGACTATATCTTTCATTCATTTGTGCGGCTTCAGATTTGTAACTATTCTCTTATTACGCAGAGCACTGGCTGGTGTGCTTAGTTTCGTATGTTAAATGCACAGCACTAGTGGGTGTGCTTAGTTTTTTTTTTTTTATGTTAAATGCAGAGCATTGGCTGGTGTGCTTATTAAATTGAGTTATAATATTTGCTCTTACACTCTTGCTCTTTTAGGGTTAAATTATAATGGAACATGTGAAAACTGATCTTCGTAACAAAATGGGGGACTTTTTTCTTGCGGATTATATGATTATCTTCATTGAAAGAGAACATGTTGAAGACATGGATTCAAATTAGATAATCGATGAATTCTACTCTATAAAACATCGTAAAGTACAACTTCAGTAGTGTTTCTTTTACTTTTCTTTTGAACATTTATGTTTTTATGTATAAGTTTATTGGACATTAGTTATAAAGCTCTTTTTGGCTTATCGATAGTAGTTTACTAAATTTTGGTTAGCCCAGGGTAGATTAATGTCCTAGCACTGTCGTTGCTCCTTGTCCTTCCTTTTCTGACTCTCTCTCTCTCTCTCTCTCTCTCTCTCTCTCTCTCCTTTTTATCTTTTAAAACTTTAAATGTTTAGAACCTACTCGATGACATCTACCAAACAAGACCCATATTGAATATGTAATTACGTGTATAATTTTTTTTTTGTGGGGTATAAACTCTTCTTTTTAGAGGATGTGAATTCTACATTTGAGGGGTGTGAATTCTTTCATTTTGGGGAGTGAGTTTGTGTAGATGATGTGTGAAATCTACATTTGAGGTGTGTGAATTCTTTCATTTCTTAAGGGTGTAAATCGTTCAGATATGCAATGAATTCTTTTCTTTTTGGAGGGTGTGAATTCTGCATTTGATCGGTGTGAATTCTTTCATTTTGGAAAGTGTGAATTATATATTTGAGGGTGTGAATTCTTTCATTTGGGGGGGTGAATTGTGTTTTTTTAGGTTGTAAGTTGTGTAGAGGATGTGTGAAGTCTGCATTTGATGTGGGTGAATTTTTTATTATAATTTTGGAGGGTGTGAATTCTGTATTTTTTAGGAGTGTGAATTCATTCATATTTTGGTTGTGAATTGTGTATTTGTCTAATTTAGTCCTATGAATTATTTGTTATGGAGGGTGTGAATTGTGTGATATGGAGTGTAAATAACTTTTTTATTGTTTACATATTTTTATATTCAATGTTGGTCTTATTTTAAAGATCACGTCAAGTGGGTTTCAAATATATAATTTTTATAAAAAAATAAATGTGTATAACAAAAGTTATTAAATTTTGAAAGATAAAAAATATGAGAGAGAGAGAGAGAGTTCACGTGCATAGTAAGAGTAGTTGT
Source organism: Vaccinium macrocarpon (assembly GCA_022606695.1). NCBI lineage: Eukaryota > Viridiplantae > Streptophyta > Magnoliopsida > Ericales > Ericaceae > Vaccinium > Vaccinium macrocarpon. Next base: position 22,390,041 of record CM040181.1, on the reverse strand, counting down.
TTGTATAGGATATGATGCAAGACGTTTAATAAATGCAGATGATGCAAGACGTGTAATAAATGTAGGTTATTAGGTTGGTGCACAGAGGCATGGAAAAAACCGAAAAAGTTACGGAACGCTCCTTTGACATACACGTGAAAAAAGGGCCTCAATGAAAGAATGTAACGCAGGACCTAGATGGGAACACCCTCCCAAAAGAAGGCCGGCCTGGAAGAACCCCGTCTGACTTCAATTGCTTTGTCTCTCTCTACTTTTAATTTGTTCCAATTACCCTTTCTCTCTCTCTCTCTCTCTCCTCTCGTCGTAATTGCCTTTTCTCTCTCTACTGCCAACATAATCTCTCTCCTCTCTATCTATCTATCAATCTCTTCTCTCTCCTTTTAACTTCTTGCAATATTAAATGTTTATATATATATAGGGTAAACTTCTAGTCCGGACTTTTAATTTCTGAACTTTTTATACAAAATTTTTTTTGACGATCCGATCCGTCCAATGTGTTCAGAAGGTATTTTCAAGGGCCCTCGCGAAAAATTTTCAAAAAAAAACACCGGGAAGGGCTTGATCAGCGAAGCAAAAAAATATATAAATACGCTTTTTGTAAAAGCGCTTGGATCAAGCCCTTCCCGGTATTTTTTTTTTGAAGATTTCTCGCGTGGACCCTAGAAAACACCTTCTGAACACATTGGACGGATCGGATTTTCCAAAAAAAATTTGCAACACAAAAAAACCCCATTTTTTCCTTAAATCCGGGAGTGTGGACTAGAAAATCCACCTATATATATATATATATATATATATATATATATATATATATATATATATATATATATATATATATATATATATATATATATATATATATATATATATATATATATATATATATAAAACCTACTCGATGAGATTTTTCAAACATGACCCATATTGGCTATGAAATTGTGGGCCAAAAAAAAAAAAGATTTCTAGGAGTGTAAATGGTGTAGAGGATGTGTAAATTTTGAATTTGGGGATTGTGAATTCTTTCATTTTTGAGGATGTGAATTCTACATTTGAGGGGTGTGAATTTATTTATTTTGAGGGTGTGAACTCTGCATTTGAGGGGTGTGAATTTTTTTTTTTTTTGGTGGTATGAATTGTGTATTTTGGATAGTTGTAGACACCTCAATTTGAACCTATGAAAATCCATAGCGTTACCAATGATGAAAATGAACTTTCAAACACGTTTTAGAGCTTAAAAGGGATGATATAAATTTAACCAAAAACTAAAAGAAACCATTGAACCCATTCCATGAACCTGAAGCACATTTACATGCCTAAAGGAGCTTCCTTCAGGCACCTGAACCTTTCTCATGCACCTGAAGCATCTCCATTAGGGGCCTGAACCTTGCCCATGCACTTGAAACACTTCCTTTTAGGCCCCTGAACCAATTTTATGCACCTGAAGCCATCCATTTAGGCGCCTGAAGGGACCTTTTAGATGCTTGAAGGGCTCCTTCAGGCGCCGAATGCTCTTTTCCAGAATTTCAAAATTTAAGTAGAAATATCTTGAGTGCAATGATCATGATTCCTTTTTGTAGAATATTATAAGGGAGGAGCGTCTATACCTAAATCAACCCCTAAAATGGCCCCTAGGGGACCTAAACCAACCTTTGGAGCACTATAAAACCCCCCATACTCCTCCTTTGAAGGGGTTCCATCATTTTCTGAAAAAAAAAAACTCAAAAATCAGCCACTTCTCTCTCATAAAAACCACAAAACAAGTCCAAAATCACCTCCAACCCACTTACATTCCACCGAAAACCCCCATTTCACTTGAGTTTTGTCATTCCCCTTTCAAGAAATCCCCCAAAACTAGTTTATAATCTCATCTCAACCTCCATCATCCACCCAAAAACCTATTCTCAAAGTTCAATCATCCATTTCAAGCTCAAAAAGGTAGTGGCTCTACCAAATCAGTGTGACAAAGTTCTTATTGAGGGAAGTCAGTAGGTCCTTGTTGCTTCTTGATACCAATAATGGGCTTATTATGACTTAAACACATCAAAAAAGCTTTTTTGTTCGACACTTGAAGCAACAGCTTCAGGCCTTGTTCATTTTTATCACTTTCCATCTTGAAATGCTTTCTTTTGGTCTATTTTTATGATGACGATGGTTTAAATCCCAGGAACAAACTGTTTGCCTTTTGTTTTCCACTCCAAAAGGTGAAAAACCACGTTTTCAAGGAAGTAAATGATCATCTATGGGGTCAAAACCATCCATTTATCTCAAAATCCATATTAGAGGTCATTTGCTTTGCATGAATGAATTGAAAAGCCTCTGTTTTGCTATTTGAATGGATGAAAAATCTTCTTTTTTTAAGGAATAAATGGTGTTTTATGGTATAAATGAGTTGTTAGATGAAGCTTTCCAGTTTGTTTGCCTCTCAACAGAGTTTTAACACCATCGTTTTACTTGTTCCAGTAGAAAAACAGAGGTCAAAGTGGGTTTGATCAAGCGCCTGAAGCTCCTTTCAGGCGCTTGATCCTCTCATCTTCAGGTGTTTGAAACACATCTTTAGGTGCTTAAAGGAAAGTTCAATGATGAGATTGTATTTTCCAAAAAAATGATCTCAAATGGTTTATTCTACCAGTTTCAAAGGCAAAACAGTGGTGAAAATGAGTTTGGGTAAGCACCTGAAGCACTAGCTTCTGGCACTAGAAGCAGTAGCTTCAGGCTCCTAAAGTCTCTTTCAGGCGCTTGATCCTTTCAGCTTCAAGCGTTTGAAATATTCCTTCAGGTGCTTGGAAGAAAGAAAGAAAGTTGGATCTGATTTTGCAAAAAGGGTTTGAAAACAAGTTTTTATTTCATTTTATTCATAGTTTGTAGTTGCTATTACTAGAATTTATGTCATTATACAATCATGTTGTGTCATCCAGACATTCACAAGTATGCACTTTCATACAATGAATTGTAATGATCCTTGCATATTTACTTCTTTTATTTTGTTTATGACTTAGAGTTGATGAAATAAATGGTTTTTCTAAAATCCGTTAAATACTTTGTAGAGATTGGTTTTCGCAACCAGGGGGGGTGCCTTAAAAACCTTCCCCCTTAGTACCTTAGCTCCTGAACCTGGAAAATCTTGGTGACATGCCGGTGAAAGCTTTTTTCCAAAATAAGGGCAAAAGTGTCATTTTTAAATTAAAAAAAATCTGTTTCTCGGATACGGTCCTTAAAACTGGGTGGTGTCTCTAAAGTCAAAATCATTTTCAAACCATTCGGTGAATTTTTGCAGGGTGTCCACAAGCTGGTGACTCTGCTGTGAATCGATGGTTAATGTATATTTTTATTTAATTACATTTGTGTAATTAGTTTGAAATATGCATTAATTTAGACAGCTACACTTGAAAGTTGTTTAAGGAATTTTCGAAAACATTTGTTTCTAAAATTTTGCATTGCACGTGCATTTTTCCTAGACTCACTGACGCGTTTCAGCAATCCCACCCAGCTTACTGGTGACGGGGAATCCTAAAATGCTTAGCACCCCCCGACTATGATAAGTCACAATTGTCGCTATTACCGTCGCCTTGTGGGATCGTTGGCGGTGGAAGACAGCTTTGGCTTTGAGTGTATAAAGACCCGAAATTTTCATGAAATTCTTTGTATCTTTTACTTATTTTAAAGTAATGTGAATGAGTGGATAAATGTTTTAAAATGTGTTTCTTTCTAAGTGTTATATGAGTGTGTATATCTTGGTACGTATACGTATTACAATGTTGTGTGGATGTTTGGAGATGTTCAAAATGTGTTAGAAATGATCGGGATTCGAATTGGTGAAGGCGGTAAAAATTTAGAAATTTTCATTCTAGATATTGGTATGGGTTTTTCTTGATGCCAGTATCCAACTTCATTTTGAGTCATCAAAAATACTAGATACCGGTATGGGGTTTTCTTGATACCGGTATCTAGCTTCATTTTGAGTCATCAGAAATTGTAGATACCGGTATGGATTTTTCTTGATACCGGTATCCAGCTTCATTTTGCTACGGATTTTGAGCTCGACATTGCCTTTTATAAATAGGGTCTTGGACTCATTTCTTACTCTATAACCACAAAACAAACCATAAAATCACACCTCTACCTTCTCTCTTCATCCCCACCTTAAATCTTGTGATTTTAACCTCAATCCACTTGAAAACTTCAAGATCTACACATTGGATTCATGATTCTCCGCTGGATTTCAGGTTTTGCACTCAAGGGCGTAAACACACTTGATTTGGGTCTTGTTCTTGCTCCATTCCCGTTTTTCCCTCTATCTCTTTGATTTTGAGTGTAATCTCATCCTTGTAACTCGTTTTTGACATGATCTTGTCTCTTGTATGCGTAGTGGAGCTTCGGTAGAGGTCGTTCTTGAAGTTTGAGATCCAAATCACTTGGGTACTCTAGGGTTTTGCTCAAAACCCATCTTGGTAAGGGAATGTCTACTCTCTCCAGTTGTATACTTGTGATGTGTTGTACATATCTCTTCCTTGGCTTCAATTCCACTAAAAATCATGTTTTCCCCATTTATGTGGGTTTTCCTAACTTAGATTCCTTGATCTATGAAATTTGTTGTTGATTTATAAAATTGGGAGTGAAATTGACCTTCCTTCATGCTTAAATGTTGCCTAGCATTTTCTAATTTGAGCCAAGACTATCTTATTTGTGATTGGGTTGGAATTATACTGTTTATATGTTGCCGTCCAAAAATTTCCAGCTGCTTCCCTTGTCATTTGTGTGGCATTCGGCCACCCTTTGACGTCCGTTTGGCTCCCCATCGCTTATTCCTTCATATATTTGACCTTTGGTATCATTCCTTACTCATGTTTTGACTTGAGAACTATGGTTTTATGAATAAATATGTCATCTTACGTCACATGAAAGTTTTGTTGGTTTTTAGGAGGCGTATGTGTGTGTGTGTGGCAAAATTTGTCGAAAGGCATGTGTTGGAGAAATGGACTTGGAAATTTGAAATGGTTTTGACTTTGAAATGAGGTTTTTAACGAAATGGATTTAAATGAACGAATTACATTATAGATACATTTATGCGTTTGGGAAATAGACTAAAACACGTGGATGTATTGAATGCTTATAGAACGACATAGTAAGAAAGGGATGTGTGCATTGGTATGCTAATGCCTGAGAATGTTTAAGTGAGTTGGTAAGCACGTTGATTATAAATACCAGTGTGATGTCGTGTTGGGGGATATGATTGGCTCGTAGACATGTCTTTGATAAAAATGAGGGAATATTTAATGATTTAAGAGAATGAATGAGTTTATGAACGGAAAAGACATCATGTGTTGTGTGGTGACTGGGTAGGTCTTGTGACAAAGCAATATTTTGGTATTGAAAACTTGTGAAGATATCTTTTGTTTAAAATCTTCGGTATTCTATGGAATCAACGAAGTGTGTGATGCCTCTACCTTCGGGTATTGAGGAGGAGTTGAGTTTCCGGTATTGGGGCACAAATCAACGGACCTCAATCTCATTTTGAAAACTCTATTTTTCCATGAACTAATGTTGCGTCTCCAGGGAAGGTCTTGAGTCTATACATTAGTATAGTATTGTGCTTTGGAAGTGTTGGTTAATAATATGACCCGTGTATCAGGTGAGGCAGGCGGAGCTTATAGAATCCAGCTTTGGGATTGAATTATGCTTGACCGACCGGGTGATTGAAAATAAAACAAGTAAAGACGCGTCCCAAGCATAGGACTCTCGACCAGTGCAGCACAATAATTCTGGAAGTATCGGAGTCAAACTGCAGAGACGACTGGAGTGCTTGACTTAGAAGTGTGGAGTGGAGTTTGAACTGGCTCTTAGGTAGCCACCCCTTTGATTTATGAGATTAATTAATTAACCACTAAGCTAATTTAACTAAATGCGAAATAATAAAGAGAGCGCAGCTGTGGGAACCCAGCGTGCACACCTAGCCTAGCCAATAATTACTCGGGCCACAATTAATCCTTTTACTGATTTTAGAATCTGAGAAAGGTTTCCTAACGAATGCGCACCACTTGTCACCAGATTCCGTGTGCATTCGAATTCCGGTAATACCTGGGTTTGTTCGTTAGAAAAGTTTCCAGTTCCCAAAATTGCTTGAAAATTGATTTAATTCAGCCCCGAGGTGAGATATCGACTAGCCTAGATGCGGGCGCCTTCGCCCCGCAGCCGCACTCAATGCAACTACTCACTCAATGCCATATGTCCACTTCACGTGCTCTTTTCTGACCTGTTCCCTACAAAACAACCAAACACACGAAAACCAAGAACACACCGCATCAAGTGGAAAGTGGAAAATGGAATAAAATCGCGCCTCTAACGCCCTAATTCGCCCTACTTAGGCGCTTATCTCTATGACATTGAGCGCCTATCACACCCCCAAACTTGAGCATTGCTAGTCCCTAGCAACGAGCGAAATAAAGCCAAGAAAAAAAAAACTAGAAAACACCAATGGGGGTACGGTGGTTATGTTATCTGTAGAAGCAACCATAAATCACAGCGATAGATATTCGCCTCTCAATATGTCTGTAACTCACATGCATGCATGCTTTGACGATAAATTGAATACAGATAGCAGTGCTTCACATGTGTAAATAAACACCCCTCATAACGACAAATGCGCTACACTCACTCACTAGGACACTCAACATCCCATATAAGCGCTTGGCGAATTACGTGGAACCGAACAACTGGTCGCCACGTGCCAATCAAGATAAACGCTCAGCAAGAATAAACGCATATTCAAATATGAATCCACAAAATAAGAAACATCATTATCAACCATGGATAAGTGAGAGTATAAACACGTGCACAAGATCTACTAAGGACTTTTTGGATTATAATGACCATGGTAGAACAAGAAAAGGAACTGCAAAAATCAGGGTGCCGCCTATAGAAGCTCAAGGGTAACTACCCAACTGGCCGCACCTGTCATGTCTACTACCTGTCAATGCGCCCTTTGGCGCCACCTAAACCACGTCCACAAAATAAAAACATAATCCATGCAAGTTATATTACAGACCCTAAATAAAACAGAAATAAGTCCACATGGAATAACAAGTACCTAACATGAAATAACAAAATACCCAACATGAAATAACTACTCCTCATCACACTACCTACCCTCCAGTCAGCCCCATGCAACACAAGTGTCCCAATCAATCCTCATCATCCCCACCATCCTCACTCTCCTCAGCAGCATCATCATCAGTGAAATCATCACTGACCTCCAACTCGAGCAACTCCAGCGAAACATATGGCTCCGAGGTTGACCCCTCAATTCGCCTTATCATCCACTCTTCCCTGTGACTTAATTGCTGCAGAATTCTTGCATTTTGTCGCACCTCTCTCTTAAGCTTTTGCTGACTCTGGATAGTAGCAACACCTTGGCAAAAGATCTTTTGTAGCCAAGAGGTATTGGATGCGTTGGGGGGTGGTTCGGTAGTCAAAAAGTCTCCCCCTCTGGCGCCACGAGACTGGGCTATGCTCTTGATAAGGATAGTACTATCAATCGGCCTAGGAATCAGTGGATCGTTGTTGAACCATTTGGCCCCCGTCAACCCGGAGTCTCTAGCAATGGCAGTAATCAGGCAAGGAAACGGCATGCGGGTCTGTGTCGGGGCATCTCGGAAGTCGATAATCTTAGTGTAAATAAATAAAGCCCAGTCACAGACAGTGTCCTCATCCATGAAAACGGCTAGTAAATTTCCAGTATTCTCAGATGGTTTGTTCTCAGTTGCCCTAGGGTCTATGTTATAACACACCACCTGGTTCAGAAATCGAAAAGCCGGCTTGAACTTGCCCGGACGGTGAGGGATACTAGCATCTTTACGTTTCTCATACAAAACACCCGCCACTCTACGTGGGACGAAATCCGCAATGTCGCACGGGTAGTTAGTATCGGTAGGCCGCACAAATCGCAAAGTTGCAGCAATAATATCAGGTGTGACCATAATGGGGACCCTATCCACTCGTGAGGTTATCTGAGTCTCGGCACTAAATGTAGTCCCGGATGCGGGAACATGAATTTTTTTATAGAATTCCCTCACAAGTTCTAAGTTATATTCGAGGTTTGGTTCAAACCAAAATGACATACCTTGCCTCACGATGGCTCGTATGGTGACGTCGTTCGGGAGGAACCCATCCCGGATAATGTGACGCTCGTTCTTAACCCCCCTCTGATCAATAGAAGCCTCCAATCTCTCCCATTCATCTCGAGCAATCTGATCCTTGGTCCTCCTTCCTCCGGTCGCTTGCTCTAGAGGGGCACTAGAGGATGCCGCCCCCTTTCCCTTAGAGCTAGCGGAAGTCTTCCTAGGTGCCATGTTTTGAAATAAGGTTAGAAAACTAGGGTTTCAGATCTGGGAAGATAAGAGTTTTGGAAGGGCTTTGAGAGGGATATGTGGTAGAGAAGGAGCAAATGAGTGTTTTGGTGAAGTTTGGTGGAATTTGGGTGAGATTTGGTGGGGTTTTGAGAAGCTTGAAGGTGGTAGCAATGGTGGATTTCGTGGGTTAGGGTTAGAGAGAGAGAGGGAGAAGGTTGAAGAAGAAGGTGAGAGGGTGAGGAAGTGACCGGCTGAACTCTTTAATTTTAGGTATATGGGTCTCGGTATCGATACTAGCAAAGTGTTGTATTGATACCCGTTGGTTCTGTTCCGGATTAAGACTAACGGTATCGATACAGAGGTTTTCCCGTATCGATACCGATCCTTTTTTTTTTTTTTTTGCAAAGGAAAGGTTAAAGGTTATGGGTTTTGGTTTCCAAAACATGACACCTAATCAAACTTCCTCAAACATTAATCTCTCAAACACCCATTGCTTCACCAAATTTCCCACAGCAGTACGGCACTTATGACGCACAGAGCTTGACTTTCCCCCCAACTTAAATCCAACCAAACACTGGTTTCCTAAGCTAGACATGGGGACTGACTTAGACTGTTTTAAGATTGGTCAAGGGGACTCATATGTGGTTTAATCATGCAAAGAATGACTTGTGTCATACCCTATGCACGTTATTCACTCTCACAAATGCATAATAAACAAATCTGGTTTCTTAATTGTAGGACAAAAGCCTACTTTCTTATGCGATTGCAGAAATGAATACAAAGAACATGGGAATGCTATTCAGAATACGCTATTATCAATGTGGGGATACTTATTCACATGTTTCGACAATGCATCATGCTCAACTAAGTAGTCAAATATATGCATGCATCCAAGTTAAACAGGCATGCTAATCAGCTAAATCTCATATGCTCAAAGAATATCTACAAGATGCATAACAACCGTATCCCCGAAAACTACCTAGCAGCGCTAATTAAACATGTACAAAGTACACCCTCCCCCCAAGTAAAAGCATGCTATGTCCTCAGCATGAAGACAATAGAAGAAAAGAAAAACAAGGGGAGAAAATGGACCATCGGATGGCAGCCAACCATCATGACCCCGGCTGATGTATGGGGAATTTGCTGTCACCGTTGCGGTTTGTCATCAGAACTGCTTCCAGGACCTGCTCCTTCAGACCTAACGAGGTCCACAGCTTGTCACACAGAGCCGCACCGAAACTTTATAGGACTTACAACTGCCACATTTCGTGGCACCCCTGTTTGAGGCTCCTGAATGCCGCACTCACTCCGGCGGTGAGGCCCAAACTACCAAGGCTGGTGTGGTAGCATGCTCGTCCTGCAAAAGACTTAAGAACCAACTACCTACTAGGCAACAAATGACATCAGTACCGCCCGCCAGTGGAAGCCGGGCCACAAAAAGAAATAACAAATATAAAGGAACACCACCACTTTCTTCACGTGAAAGGTACGAGTACTACTTTTCTCCCTAATGTTCTCACTTAAATTTGTGTAGAGAAGGTCAGCATAACAATCCCGGGTAAGTCATGACTCAACAGGTTAAATCACTCAAGGTTTTTCCTTAAAGAAATCAGAGCCAATCGTCTTTTATGACTATCCGAGACACATCAATAAGATTGTTAGAAACCCAGATACACAAATTCAAGGCTAGAAATTAGGTGGCTATACCGGACCAGAAAATGATTATGATGTTGTATTTTATTTTATTTATTTATTTTTTTTACGAAAATAATTATGAAAATACACAATTTGCCCTTACTAACCGGAGCTGGGCACACGATCCTTATTTTAATTGCGGCGTGTGAAGCTATCAATACCCAAGTCAATGATGGGTACCCCTATTGCTAGGGGCCGGGTCTACACTCAATGAAGAGCATGGTACGCGTGAGCTACCCATCAACACCAACTGAACATACCTACTCAACGGGGTTGTCCGAATAAATAGGATCGACCAATTCCTCATCAGGTTCGCCTACCTCCAAAAATTCCAAATACGGTTTGAGATGCTGTCCGTTAACTTTAAACACATGCTCATCTTTAGGGTCACGGACATCAACCGAACCATTTGGGTACACATGAACCACTAAGTAGGGACCATCCCAACGGGACCTCAACTTTCCTGGAAAAATATGAAGGCACGAATTATAGAGTAGCACTTTCTGGCCAGCCCTAAAGGTTTTGCGCTGAATGTTCCTATCATGATACGCCTTAACCTTAGCCTTATAAATACTAGCATTCTCATACGCGTCATTCCGAAGTTCCTCAAGCTCACTCAACTGCAACTTCCTATGCTCACCTGCCTCAATCAAACTGGAGTTGACTGTCTGAATGGCCCAGTAGGCCTTCTTCTCTAACTCAACAGGCAGGTGGCAGGCCTTACCGTAAATGAGCCGATAGGGTGAGGCACCCAACACGGTCTTGTAAGCAGTGCGGTAGGCCCATAACGCATTAGTCAACCTAGTGGACCAATCCTTCCTAGTCACACCTACGGTCTTCTCTAAAATTCGCTTAATCTCCCTGTTCGCTAACTCGGCCTGCCCATTAGTCTGGGGGTGGTATGACGTGGATACCTTATGAGTAACATGAAACTCCCCAATCAACTTCTCAAATGACTGACTTGTGAAGTGCGTGCCCTGATCCAAGATAATGGCGTGTGGCACACCAAACCTAGACAGAATGTTAGCCTTAAGAAATTCTAGCACGACCCTCGACTCCATAGATTTAGTGGGAATCGCCTCCACCCACTTCGACACATAGTCCACCGCCAACAGGATGTCCTCATAACCATGGGACATAGGAAATGGACCCATAAAATCGATGCCCCAACAATCAAAAACCTCTAGCACCAGAATGGGCCTGAGGGGCATCTCATGACGTGCAGACAACTTGCCAAGCTTCTGGCAATGGTCACATGACCTACAAAATAAGTGCACACCCTTAAACATATCAGGCCACCAGAACCCACATTGCAAAATCTTGGCGGTGGTCTTCTTCACAGAGAAGTGAGCCCCACATGTCTCACTATGACAGAGCTCAATGACTCCCTGTTGGTCAGACTCAGGGACACACCTACGGACAATCTGGTCCGCAGAGTATTTGAACAAATAAGGATCATCAAATATGTATTGGCGGACACTCCTCAAAAACCGCTGTTTCTCTTGGGTAGACCAATGAGAAGGAATCTGCCCAGTCACCAAATAATTGGCAATGTCAGCATACCATGGACACTCATTAACAGCCAACAACTGCTCGTCTAGAAAAGAATCTCTAATGGGAATATCTGAGGTGGGGTCCTCAAATGCCAGACGAGACAGATGGTCCGCGACCACATTCTCTACCCCCTTCTTATCCTTAATGACAAGGTGGAATTCTTGCAGAAGCAGAATCCACTGGATAAGGCGAGCTTTCACATCCTATTTGGTCATCAAGTACTTAAGGGCTGCATGATCGGTAAACACCGTGATCTGCGAGCCCACCAGATAGGACCGAAACTTGTCTAAGGCAAACACTACAGCTAACAACTCTTTCTCAGCGGTGGTGTAATTCATTTGTGCCTCATTTAGTGTCTTGCTAGCGTAGTAGATCACACATGGGTCTTTCACTCTCCTCTGTCCTAAAACAGCTCCGACTGCATAGTCAGAAGCATCACACATCAACTCAAAGGGAAGACTCCAATCGGGGGATTGCACAATTGGCGGAGTCGTGAGACTCTGCTTCAACTTAAGAAACGCCTCCTCACATGCCTCAGACCACACAAAAGGTGCGTCATTTGCCAATAGTCGACACAATGGACGGGAGATAGCACTAAAATCCTTAATGAATCGCCGCGTGTCCCAGAAATGAACGCACGTCTTTGACAGACCTAGGGGTCGGAAGATTACGGATCAAGTCTATCTTAGCTTTGTCCACCTCAATACCCTTGGAGGACACAATGTGCCCTAACACAATCCCTTGGGTCACCATGAAGTGGCACTTCTCCCAATTCAGCACTAAGTGCTTCTCCTCGTACCACTGTAAGACCTTACCTAAATTCTCGAGGCATCCATCGAATGAGTCCCCAAAAACCGAGAACTCATCTATAAACACCTCTATTATGCGCTCGACCATATCACTAAAAATCCCCATCATGCACCTGGAAAAGGTACTAGGCGCATTGCACAACCCAAAGGGCATGCGACGGTAAGCATATGTCCCATATGGACAAGTGAAGGTAGTCTTATCCTGGTCCTCTAAGCGACCTCAATCTGGTTGTACCTTGAGTACCCATCTAGGAAACAATAAAAGGCTCGACCAGCCACCCTCTCCAGAATTTGATCAATGAAGGGGAGAGGGAAGTGGTCTTTCTGGGTGCTCGCGTTGAGCTTTCGGTAATCTATGCACACTCTCCAACCTGTAGGGATGTGGGTCGGTACTAGCTCCCCTCGCTCATTGGTCACCACTGTGACCCCAACCTTCTTAGGCACAACCTGTACTGGGCTGACCCACTCACTATGGGCAATCGGGTATATAATACCTGCATCTAAAAGCTTAAGCACTTCAGCCCGTACTACCTCTTTCATATTTGGGTTCAATCTCCGCTGAGGTTGTCTAGACGGCTTAACATTGTCCTCAAGAATGATTCGGTGTGTACACACCGTGGGGCTTATACCATTCAGATTTGCTATGGTCCACCCAAGTGCGCCTATGTGTTCTCTCAGTAAATCAAGCAACTTCCTCTCTTGGTCTTCCTCAAGGGTTGAGGAGATCACTACCGGATAAGTATCATTGCCTTTGAGAAAAGCATACTTGAGCGTGTCTTGGAAAGGTTTCAACTCTGGTTTGGGCGGCTGCACTAAAGACGAAAAAACCTTGGGCAGAGGGTTGCCCAAAGGCTCAAACATTAGGTCATGAGCGACGCCACATAAATGCTCACACTCATCCTCAATCGCTAACATCTCATGGAACGTGCCTACCTCTGCAGATTCTAAAAATGAGACCTCCTCAGTGGTAAGAGCCACCTCTAGAGGGTCCTTATAAAGGACTGTATCAATGTGCTCCTGCGTGAGTGTGTCTATCAAACATAGCTCCTCTGTCTCCTTATAATCCTCACCCAGGGTGCTAACACTGTAAACATCTACCTCCATTCTATCCTCGCCAACAGATAACTAGACCTTGCCAGTTTTGCAATTCATGACGGCATTGGAGGTTGCTAAGAAAGGGTGACCTAGAATGATGGGAGTCTTTTCTAAAACCTTGGGTCCTGGGCTAATATCAAGGACAATGAAGTCCGCAGGAAATTGGAACTCGCCTACCCGAATCAACACATCTTCCACCACCCCTTTCGGAACCCTAACACTCCGATCTGCCAACTGGAGTGTGACAGGAGACTCTCTCAGATTCCTAAGGCCTAATCTAAAAAATGCTGAATAAGGGAGCAAATTGACACTCGCTCCCAAATCCAATAAGGCTTTATCGAAAGTCTGCCCTGCAATGGCTATGGGTATGGTGGGACATCCTGGATCCTTGCACTTGGCAGGGATCTCAGTCTGAAGGATGGAGCTCACTTTATTTGCCGGAACCACGCGTTGTTACGACTCTTTTGCGCTTTAGTCGCAAAGGTCCTTCAGTACCTTCGCACACTGTGGGAATGACTCTATAGCCTCCATCAGAGTAATAGGGAATTGCACCCTCTTAAAAAGTTCAAGCATCTTATGGTTCATGCTCTGCTTGGGCTTTACCGCCAGCCTTTGGGGAAATGGAGCTAACGGTTTTGTTGGCGGCGTTTGAGTCCTGGGAGCCGCAACAGCAGGCTCCACCTCCTCAGGTGATTTCTCAATACTCTTAAGATTTGCCCTCGACGCATCCACCAACTCCGGGAGTGGAACTGGTGTTCGCTTTGGCGGAATGGACTTGTCGATCTCCTTCCCACTTCTGAGAATGGTGACTGACTTGGCCTCCTCCTGATTCTGACTCTGATTATGAACATTCGCACTTGAAGAACTTCCCAAGTAATGGGCTCCCGCTATACTACCCTGGGCCGAAAACTTGCCCTTCTCCTGCTGCATTTGACTAATAATCGCTGTGAGTTGGGACATGTGTGTGGTAAGGGCTCCTATCTGCTACCTTGTCTTAGTCTGGAATGTCATCTGAGACTGCATCATGGAATTGACATTAACCTGGGGGAGGACCACGAGTGGATGAACCTGTCCCCCTACCAGGCTGTTGCTGGTAGTGGTATGGAATGACTTGGCCCTGTGGAGACCTGAAAGACTGGGACTGAGGAAATTGTTGCGGCGGAGGCGGCGCAAGGGGTTGAGCCTGGCCTCCACCTATAGGTCTGGTATCGGACCACCCAAAGTTAGGGTGATCCCTCCATCCTGGATTGTATGTATTAGAATATGGATCCCAAGTCCTAACTGCATTTACCTCCTCCTAACTGAACTAGCTTTCCCCTTTGGCTGCTAGAAACCCAGGGCAAGCGGTTGCGATGTGCCCTTTGCACTCACACCAAACACAGACTTCCTCTACACTAACCTCATGAACTGGTCGAGCCTGTCTCACTTCTAATTCTTCTAACCTCTGAGCCATTTTCTCAACTTGAGCCTAAAGTCGCTGATCACGAATGGTGACAGGGACAATAGTGGACCTAGAAGGTCTGGCTCGGTCATAATCAGATGGTTCTAAGGCCCTCTGCTTATCAGCTAGGTCATCTAAGAAATCCCACCCTTCGTCAGCTGTTTTGGACAAGAAATCATCCCCTTTGCAGGAATACCCTATGTGCTGGATGGTCTCAGCGTTGAGACCTAGGTGGAAAAACTCGACTAGTTGAATCCTCTCAAAGCCATGGTGTGGCAATCTGAGGATCAATTCTTTAAAGCGCTCCCAAGCCTTAAGAAATGACTCACCTCTCTCCTGTCTAAACCCTTGGATCTGATGCCTAAAACTCACAGACTTAGCCTTAGAGAAGTACTTCCTATAGAAAGTGTCTTGCACTTGCGCCCAGGTGGTAAGAGACTGAGGCTTCTGCATCCTAAACCACATTAGTGCACCATCCTTAAGTGTTGCCTTAAACAGCTTGAGACATGCATTCTCGTATTGGTTATTGGACGCGATGTTGCGCACCAATCCCTCGAATGTCCGCACGTGTTTGTATGGGTCATCGCACTCCCTCCCATAGAAAGTAGGGAGGCTGTGTAGGACATCGAGTTTAATAGTGAAAGCATTACGTGCCTCCTGTGTCTCTCGAGGAAACACAATGGGTCCTTCAGGAGTGGACCTCTCAGGGTAAAGGTGTTGCCTCGGAGATGGCTGTTGCGCGAGTTGCTGATCAGCCATGTCACCTACCTCTGATTTGGACTCTGACTGGTAAAGTGGATTACTAACACTAATTGACTCAAAAGGTAATTCGATAAAGAGATCACTGATGGGAATAGACTCTGCCTGAGCTAGGTATAACCCCGAACGAGAAGATGAAACACTAGGAGACACAGGCCGACCCTCCCCTAGTTCTCGTCGAACCAAACGGCGTGTAGGGTCACGAAAATAAAAACGGTCCTGCTGTGGGGAACCCTTATTACCTCTACTTATGATGACTGACTAAAAGACAAAACTAACTACGACTCTATACCTCTTGGACACTCGCTGTCGTCCCCGGCAATGGCTCCAAAAATGCTTGACCGATCAAGTGATTGAAAATAAAACAAGTAAAGACGCGTCCCAAGCGTAGGACTCTCGACTAGTGCAGCACAATAATTCCGGAAGTACCAGAGTCGAACCGCAGAGACGACTGGAGTGCTTGACTTAGAAGTGTGGAGTGCAGTTTGAACTGGCTCTTAGGTAGCCACCCTTTCGATTTATGAAATTAATTAATTAACCACTAAGCTAACTTAACTGATTAAATGCGAAATAATAAAGAGAGCGCAGCTGTGGGAACCCAGCGTCCACACCTAGCCTAGCCAATAATTACTCGGGCCGCAATTAATCCTTTTACTGGTTTTAGAATCTGAGAAAGGTTTCCTAACGAATGCGCACCACCTGTCACCAGATTCCGTGAGCATTCGAATTCCGGTAATGCCTAGGTTTGTTCGTCAGAAAAGTTTCCAGTTCCCAAAATTGCTTGAAAATTGATTTAATTCGGCCCCGAGGTGAGATATCGACTAACCTAGATGCGGGCGCTTTCGCCCCGCAGCCGCACTCAATGCGACTACTCACTCATGCTTTTAAAGATTGCAGGAATCAAATTAAACCTAGATCTACGCATGCTTAACGAATAAATTATAAGAATGATGAAGAACAATACCACAGATTGCAAAGGAAAAACTAAACTTGATTACCAATCTGCAAAACAATCTGAACACTGGAATTCTGGGAAATAAAACTGAAAGCGAAGAGCTGAATGAAGAACTGGAGATCCGTAGCCGAAAACTTAAAAAGCGAAAACCTAAGGAAAATTCGTGGAACCCTACTTTGTCCCCAAAACGGGGTATTTATTCTCCCTCCAAAGTCAAAATCCGTAACAAAGTCAAACGGCCAATTATATGGCATTCGGTATCGATACAGGAGACGTCCTGTATCGATACCCATACGTTCTGTTCCCGTATGTTGCACACTGTATCGATACAGGACAATCCCTGTATCGATACCGGATCTTCTAAAATGCATTCCAAGCTTGTTTGGCCGTCCCCACTTGGGCCCCACTGGTTCCCTATGTGCCTGGCCGCCATGTGTCCATTTCACGCGCTCTTTTCCGACCTGTTTCCTACAAAACAACCAAACACACAAAAAACCAAGAACACACTGCATCAAGTGGAAAATGGAATAAAATCGCGCCTCTAACGCGCTAATTCGCCCTACTTAGGCGCTTATCTCTATGACATTGCGCGCCTATCAAATTAGACAGAGGCAGGCAGAGCCGATGGAATCCATCTTAGGGATTGGATTAGACTTAGGTAGGTGGAGCCTATGGAATCCAGCTAAGGGATTAAATCACTAGTACTTATGTACAATGATGGTTTTTCTTCAATGAACGAAATGAAGATGAGATGTCTAGGTTATATCAGACAGAAACAGTCCTTGAATCTATATATGGTATACGGATTAAACTCCTTATTGATATTATTAGCCATAGATCGGGCCATGGGTGGAAATGGTTTACTGATGTTATTATAGTGTAGTGCTCGTATGGCAAGTCATGCGTGGAAACATTCCTCGGTATGTCAAATGATAGATGACTATTACCTATGATTGAATACCTAAATTGAGACAATATTTGTATTAAGGGTAGGAATGATGTTGGAGAATGAGATGTCTTTAACTAAATGGGTTGGCTCCTATCACAAAATGTTTTGAACTTAGTTAAATTTTGTTAATATTCTAAAGGGTTATTTTTTTATAATAAAAACTGTGGACACTTTGGTGACATTTTGGATACATATAATGACTTGGGTGATTTTGATAAAACTAATGGATATGTGATTGGTGTTTGGACGCTCAAATGACTTTCCTTGTTGGGACACTTAATTGTATATTGGACACTTGGGTTTCTCTTGGACACTTCGACATTTCTTATGTTCATCATGAATCGTTTGGTCATCACTATACATATCCGTCCATTCAATTGATATAACTACAACCCATGTGCATGTATCACCTTTATACACCTAGCATTTGTAGAATAGTTCTCCTACTGGGTTAGTTTAGCTCAACCTATCATTTTCAGGTTCACGTTGACGAGCATGGTGTGTGATGCATTAGTGTGCGTGCATGGCATGGACTTTTAGGAAAGCACCAACGATTTTCAAGCTACTTAACCATTTTTTGTTTATCTCTAGTATTTGAGAGATTATGATGTAATCTATGAACTCATGTACTTTTGATTTTAAATTTGTTGGAAACTTTATGTGTTGGTTATTGTATTACTTGGGATGGAGACTTCAAACTTTGGAGTTTGAATTTGGAATATTTTATCGACTTTTGACTTTTCAAATGGGAAATGTTTGACTTTTGATTTTTCCAGTGTGGACTCACGAGGTAATTTAGTTATAAAATTGAGGGCGTGACAGAGTCCGGGGTACCCTTTAAAACCAAAACCGGCCTTTGCATATTGACAACCATAAAAACCCCATGTTAGGTGACCAACCCATGTGTTAGGATTATATGCTCCATCTTGTTACGTGCTATGTGTTACTGTTTTCCTTAGCATGCCATACTACATACATGCGCGCACTTGCATCTGTATATATAACCGTCTATGTCCCATGCGCCATTAGTTTAGTATAGTTTAGGTTCCCGGCAGGTAGTAGAAGGTTGCCTTGGCCCGATGATGAGTCATGCATCTCATATGTGCGTTGTTCTTACAAGCCAGTCTTTAGGACGACCGGGCGTGGGAAAATTTGAACTGTCAAATTCTTAACAACAATCTAAACGGACTTAGGGGTTATTCGCCTGAGATTAGGGATAATCACCCCTAAATATCCAAATTTAGATTCTTGCCAGGAATCTGTATAAGTCGGATTTTCCGATATTTGTTTGTTCAATTTCAAGGATTTGACACTTAAAAAAGTAAACTTGAGGATTGGGGCAACCTTTCAAAGCTGTTGAATTTAGTCTAAGAGACTTTAAATCCATGGAGTTTGCGATACCTCCGGTGTCTGTCGTGCCCGAACGGCTACCCGTGTTTTGAACTAGCCTTTGAGTCGTTAGTATCCGGATTACGGCACCTTATTGCTTTGTCTTGGATGGTCAAGAAAAGTCAAGGGTTACAATCCCAACATTTTAGGCTTTAGATTGGCAAACCGAACCTACCGAGTAATGGCCTACCCGTAGTGTTAAATCTTCTGTGCAGCGACTCCAAGTGAGATTCGAAACCGGTAGATTAACCTTAGGTTAGGCAGAGGATAACCTATAGAATAGATGTCAGTCTAGGAGTCTGTAAATCCATGGAGTTTGAGATACCTCTAGTGTTTGCCGTGCTTGAACAGCTCCCCGTGTTTCGAGCTAGCCATACGTGCATTTGTATCTAGATTTCAACAACCTTATTGCTCTGTCTCGGATGGTCTATAAGGAGATTGGCTCTGATTCCATGACAATTGGAATTTAACCTGCCTATCACGACTTACCCATGATTGTTGTTTCGCACATCCGTGCAATACCTTAAGTGAGATCAAAACCGGTAGTAGAATCACTAGGTTAGGATTCAGTCTAGGAGACTTTAAATTCATAGAGTTTTAGATACCTCTAGTGTTCACTGTGCTCGAACGGCTCCCCGTGTCTCGGACTAGCCTTAAGTGCATTTGTATCCAGATTTCAACAAACTTATTGCTCTGTCTTGGATGGTCTATAAGGAGATTGGCTCTGATTCCACGAAGATTGGAATTTAACCTGTTTGTTATGACTTACCTGTGGTTGTTGTTTTGAACATCCATGCAATGCCTTAAGTGAGATCGAAACCGATAGTAGAATCCTCAGGTTAGGATTCAGTCTAGGACACTTTAAATCCATAGAGTTTGAGAAACCTCTAGTGTTTGTCGTGCTTGAATGGCTCCCTGTGTCTCGGGCTAGCCTTAAGTGCATTTGTATCCAGATTTCAACAACCTTATTGCTCTATCTCGGATGGTCTATAAGGAGATTGGCTCTGATTCCATGACGATTGAAATTTAACTTGCTTGTAACGACTTACCCGGGGTTGTTGTTTTGAACATCCATGCAATGTCTTAAGTGAGACCAAGACCAGTAATCTAGATCTTAGGATGACACGACAACAATGCATGTACAACATTTCCTTCAACAAAACCAGGGGCACAATTTGAGTTTGACCTTTTTGATTTACTGACAGTTCTGAGTTGTTGGTCCTAAGAAAGAAATTTTACAACTCCTCGAGCAAAAGGTTACTCAACCCAAAACCTCAAGACATGGATGTTCCGGCTGAAATCGAGGGACTCAATATGGCTGTGAATAACCTAGGCAATCAAATGACCGAGCTCATGATCGTGGTGCAAGACATCCGTGACTGTCTCCCAAGATCCAAGAGAATTTCCAACGACCTAGAAAAAGCCCGAAAATGGCCGCAGCTTTGGCCAAGATCTCTGAATTGGAGGAAGCTATTGTGGAAGGATTCAAACCCATAGTCTTTGAGAATTTCATTGGCACTAGAGATATGGAGATGCACCACTGGGACGTCAAAAATGACAACCTCACTCCAAAAGGTAAAAGGGTTTACTCCGAGAAGGAAAACACACTACTTACCAACCGCAACCATGCAAACACCACCCTGAGCTCTATAAATAACGACTCCAACCTCACAACCAGCACCATCAGCAAAGCCAAACCAACCACGACCACAATCCAAATCAACCGGCCCAAAGACCAACTAAGAAAATTCTCCCAATTCCCCACACCTCTATCCTCAGTCTATGAGGAGCTTCTCATGGCTGGTCTTCTTAAACCACTTTCTCCAACTCCTATACCTCAAAAGCTCCCAGCTTACCATAAACCAAATACCTTCTGAGCTTTCCATCAAGTGCCCAGTCATACTACCGACGATTGTCAACGCCACCATCACAAGATCCAGGATCTCATTGACAATAAAACCATCTCTCTTTTGCCATTAGAATCCAACACTATATCAAACCTCACGCCGCAACATAAACAAAATCTCAGCATCAATGAAAATAGCCTTATCTCCACTAAAAATAAAACTGTCCCTTCAAGCTCCACCAACAATGATCCCAACCAAACTGAACCAGTCAACGGAGTCACAACCCAAATCAACCGCCCTCAAAGTCGACGAAGAAAATTTTCCCAACTCTATGCGCCTTTGCCATCGGTCTATAAAGAACTTCTCGTGGCTGGTTTCCTCAAACCGCTTCAACCAACCCCACCTCCACAAAGTCCTCCACCTTCTTACAACCCAAATACCTTCTACATTTACCACCAAACACCCAGTCACCCTATCGAGAGATGCCAATGCCTTCGTCATGAAATTCAAGATCTCATTGACAACGGATCCATCTTTGCTCCACTGGTGAAGCCAAACAACTCGTCGAACCATTGAACCATCGATGGCCATGCAATTTTCAATCTTCCACGAGTATTGGATGTTTTCAAGTGTCAAATCAAGTTTTCACTTCTAATCAAGTTAGTTTTTATTTCGAGTCTATTTATGTTTTTGTTGTCCTCGTCTATGTGTTTTCATCTTCGAGTCTGTAATGTCTTGTTGTTGTTGTCAAAAAGGAAAAAAAAAACAAAAATAGAGACAACTTTGTAGTCCGGAACTATGCACAACCGATTCCTTTCAAAGGGATACGTAGGCAACCCTTAATGGTTCGGTCGCAACTATCAAAAATCAATGTCACGCTGTTGTGTCAAAATTGTTGTCATAAACTTGGATTTTTGTAATAATCTATCGACTTGGAATTGTTTTCCACCATCATTTGAGAAACGTGATAATCACTTCAAAACACGAGATGGATTTTGATCAAACCCTCACCCTGCAAACGGAGGATTTCCAACGGACCATGCCCCCACGCCATCAAGAAGTAATGCTTTGACACAGGAAAAGCCTACTAGGTCAAAAACCCGCAAGGGCAGCCTAGGCAAAAGTTAAGGCAAAAAGCTCAGTAGATCAAACTTCAAAATGAGGTCTAGGCAAAAGTTAGAGCAAGCATGAGTTCTCCATATCAAGTTGTGCAATTCAAGATGAAGAAAGGCATTCCTTGTTTGATTCCACACACAGATATCCGTTGCAAGCCCCTTTGAGCCTGAATCATTTTCTTTGAAAAAGAACCCAGCTAGGCAGCTATCCCCCACACTAGGGTGAAAGGAAAGAATAAAAGAAGAAGTGCCAAAGATGTAGGCACCTGAAAGTTCAAGCCATCACAAGAATGGAATTGCATCAAGATCAGGAGCACAAAAGAAATGAAACAGAAAAATCAAATGGAAAGAAAGTGCCAATCAAAAACAGGCACAAAAGAAGAAGAAGAAAAGAAAAAGCATCCATCAAAAAGCAAAAAAGGCATGAATGAAGTCCAAGATAGCTGCTAGCTCAAACAACTACGAGGAAAAATGAGATTTTTGAGCCTATTATCCTTCCGTTGTTAAGCCCATAACCTTGGCCCCGTCATAACCTAGATAAAAGTCCTCTCAGATTGGAAAGTGCAACTTAATAGTGAGAATTCAAGTCACAAAGGGAATAGTCTAATCTCCCTTGAAAATCAAGAGTCAAAGCATTGTGCAAATACTGGCATCATGCACAGAAAAAATCCAAACTGGGGCACATCAATGGGTCTTCACCAGCAGCCCTCTAAACTAGGGCATTTCAATGAGGCATCATCAGAAATTTGGGGCATGGGTTCATCATAAGAAATCTTGTGTTTTGATAAGATAGTAGATTTGAATGAACATCACTTGATAGAGTGAAACAATCACAAAATCAAAATCCAATTTTATCATGACAATTTCAACATCAACGGTGAGGCATGTCTGCCATCTTTCAGAACTTTGAGTCAGCATGAACCATCGAATCAACATGGTCTCCCATATTCTTCGACCTTTTTCAATCTTAGCGAAGTCCACTCCTTTGTCTAAAAGACCGAACAAATTCCTCGGTCTTATCTATGTCCACTCTTTTGACTAAAAGGCCGATCAAATTCTTTGGTCTTAAAAAACAAAAATCCACCTCCTTGTCAAGAAGCCAATCATGTCATCTTAGTCTTGTCAATCCTTGACTTGTGGAAACAATTTCAGTGCATCAAAGAACCTGTGTTTGGGTACATGGTCAATTGGTCACCAAAACTATCAATAGAGTTGAGAAAGAAAATCAGAATAGAAGTTCATCATTTGTGGAGGCACGTCAACCAAAAATTGGGGCATGTCAGCCTAATGCCATTTCTGGGGGAAGCATATAACCAAATCCAAGACTGGGGCATAGGAGCCTAAAAGTCTGAAACCAATCCAAAACCCAAGCTGTGCCAAACTCAAACTCAAGGAAAGACAGTAAAGCAAAAGAGCCACCCCATTGAGCCTCCTACTTTTTAAAGAAAGAATGTTATCATTGTTGTCTTCAAGTGTCGATGCAAGAGTCACATTCAATCGTCATAAGGGACGACTTTTAAATCAATTGTCCTTAGGGACCAAACTTTTAAATCAATCATCCTGTGAGAGAACTTTAAATCAATCGTCCTGAGTGACAACTTTTAAATCATTCATGTAAGGACCCATATTTTTAAGTGATTTTCCGAAAATAATGTTGGCTAAGTGTGAGAAATATTTTAAAATGCAAATTGGGGTCAATGTGAGCATAGTAATTGCGTTTGGGTGTATTTAGAGCACATTAGAAACATGAGGGGTGTAAGTGCTAGTGTGAGAGTGTATATAAGCAAGTTTGGATCAGATTTTGCCCAAAAATCACACTCCTCTCTTCTCTCAAAACCCACGTCTGCCTCTCTTCTTCTCCTTCTCTCAAAGTCTCCTCAAAACCCCTCAATTTCTCCACCACAAATCCACCCTCCACCCTCAAATACTTCAACCTCCAACCAAGGATTCATCATCTATGCGCGATTTGGAGTCCGGGACTCCGTGATTTTTGCTTGGAGCTAGCATATTTCGGTTGGGGTTGGAAGAAAGAGCTAGGGTCTCATCTTCTTCTTAGTTTGCTTGAGGTAGGGAACAATTTTCTACCTCCTCTAAGTGTATATTGATTGAATGAGTGCATTATTCTCCTCCTTGTTCCTAAATGTCTTGTTGAACTTGATTAACTCCATGGAATTGAATTTGGCTCTTGAATAAATTTGGGTTTGCAAAATTGGTTGATAACTCTATGAATTGGTGGTGAATGTGTTTACCTCATTTGCTTAGTTGTGTTTTGAAACCCCAATTTGGACTTGGAATGAAGCCCCATCCATTTGAACATGGTTGTTGATTTTTCCTCTCGAAACTCGGGTGGATCGATCCAAAACGCTCTGTTGCACTTTTGGTACGTAGTGGATCGATCCACTCCTTGGTTGGATCGATCCAGAATGGCTTGCTCTCGGATTTCACTTGAGTGGATCAATCCACTCCTTAGTTGGATCGATCCAGAATGGTCTGCTCGCTGATTTCACTAGAGTGGATCGAGTGGATCGAGTGGATCGATCCAGTTTCCCTTGTCCAGACAGATTTTTTTTCCAACTTCGCGGGCACGTCCCGGCTTCATCCGAACTCTGATTGAGGTGATTCTTAAACCGTTGGAAAGCTCTACGAGTCTACTTTCAAACCCAATTGGTTTCATATTCATATCCTTTGTATTTTGAGAGAAATTCCCTTTTTACTATCAGCGTATCGTATTTTCTCGAGGTTTATAACTCTGTTTTCGTGTTCCATCATTCCGGGCCCTCATTGGCCATTTCAAAACTTCTCGAATTGACCTCTAAGCTTCGGTAACCTATCATGGTGCATTTTATGCTTTGTCTTGGTTGTCTTGGTTGTCTTGGTTTCTCACGCACATTGGACACGTGTTAATTTAACCATCACCGACACATTTTGAGTTTTTGAACAAAGATGATTGTGTGAATGCTTTGGACACTTGTGAAAGGTTAATGTGATACGTGAATTGGTTTTGAGCACTAAGTTGAACTTAGGAGTTGATAAATGGTAATATAAATGTGAAATAAGTGACACGGGGCCCGAAAGGGTATGCCCGGAGTGACACGGGGCCTGAAAGGGTATGCCCGGAGTGACACGGGGCCTTTATGGTATGCCCGGAGTGACACGGGGCCTATATGGCATGCCCGAAAAATGATCAAATGGTTGGAATTCAATGAGATGGATATGAACATTGTACAAAATATATGAGGCATGTTGAGTGAGTGTCAAACACGAATGACGGGAGTAAATGAAATCTAATTGATGATGTGCTTTCTTTGAGTGACACAGGGCCTTTGTGGCATGCCCAGAGAACAAGTGAATGATTAAAAGGAATAAGGTGTATTTGATAAATGTAAAGGATGTTTGGGTTAGTTTAGACGTTTTGGGTATTTGTGAAGTGTTGGAAATATAATGCTTGTGTGAATAACTGTGTTTTTGATGGGAATGAACCTATGACACGTAATGTGATGATTATGAGAAAACTTATGGATATTCTGGTTTCATTAGATCTTTGAGGCATCTCCTAGACACTTTGTCATCGAGTTGGTTTAGCTTGGTCCATCTAGGTTTACTCATTCATGTGTATTATACTTTCATGTGCATCTTTCATTCCATATACCCTTAGCGTTGGTAGAAATGTTTCCTACGAGCTAGTGAGCTCACCCTATCTTTCCCAGGTACACAGCATGGAGCATGATCTCGGATGCGTGGAGTGTGATGCATGCCATGAAGACTTTATGAGCATGAAGTTATTTTCTCAACTTCATACTAAGTACATGTTTTGAAAGAAAATCCTGTAACTTTAATTTCTCCAAACTTTTGACTATTTCAGTTTATGTAATAACTTTAAACCTTTGTTATTTTGTATGGGTACGGGTACCCTTGATCAGAAGCTTATTGTACTTGACTTGACTTTATATGAAAAATTATTTGACTTTGATCAATCATACGTGGATTTTTATTTGTATTTTCGCTATTTAAAATTGAGGGCGTGACAATTCATCCTGTGAGACAACTATTAAATCAGGATAGAAGTTAGATTCCTAACCCCATTGTCTAGAGAATAGATTAGTTATTGTTGATTTAAGTCCCCTCGCCATGTTGTTTAGGGGATAGATCTCTTGCTGTTGCTTGGAGATAGATTTTTCACCTATTGTAGCCGCCTAGTTGGCGCACCCCAATCATTTTAGCCACCTAGCTAGTGCATCAGTCATATCAAGTTGCCAGTTGTCTTCATCACTCAGTTAGTGCTTTTTATCAGTTACCATTGTGTCGCTAAGTCCATCACATAAATGTGTTTGGTTCAGTAGTGTATTGATTGCCTCTTTGCTCAATAAGCAATCACATTTCCTCGATTGTCTCGTTGCTCAGTCGACAATCATCTTATCATTGGCCATCTTGTTGCTCAAGGGATAGCCACCGTCAAATTTAGCCTCCCTATTGCTCAGAGGGTAGCTCCATTTAATCATGTCACGGTATGAGTTGTTTTAGCCATTTAGCTGGTGTATATGTTTGAATGAGTAGTTGGTTGTATTTAATTGATTATTTGTTCAGCATTTTGAACTAGGAAGGCTTGTCGACCTGCGTGATGATGTTTCGTTTGTTTGGCATTTCACGACCCGGGAAGGCTTGTGGATTCGCATAATTTCGTTGGTGTTATTTGGCGTGTTTCACGACCCGGGAAGGCTTGTGGATTCGCATAATTTCATTGGCGTTGTTTGGCGTTTCACAACCTGGGAAGGCTCATTGGTTCGCATGATTTGATTGTTTGACGTTTCACAACCCGGAAAGGCTCGTTGATTTGCATGATTTGTTTGTTTGGCATTTCACAACCTAGGAAGGCTTTTTGATTCTCATAATTTTGTTTGTGTTGTTTTGGCGTTTGCGACCTAGGAAGGCTCGTTGATTCGCATGATTTGATTGTTTGGCGTTTCATGACCCAGGAAGGCTCGTCAATTCGCATGGTTTTGTTTGTTTCACGGGCCAGGAAAACCCGTTGAACTTATTTGTATAAGCCCCCAAGAACTACGCAGGTCTGATCCCTGCAACAGGGTACGTGGGCAGCTTGACAAGCACGACCATGTGACACTATGCCAAATTTCACAATTAGCGGCATTTTGATAAATGCCGGAAAAGCCACCACAAATGCCGTAAAAGGGCATTACCGGCATTTTTTAAGCATTAACGGCATTTATTACATATGCCGTCTATACACATGTCGTTAATACTAACAAATGCCGGGAAAAGTCGTCACAAATGCCAAGAAAGGTCGATTATTTTATTAGGGAAAAATGCCACATGGCACCCATGTGGTGCACCCGTGGCAAGCAAAATTGGGACAAATTGCTCGCCCCAGGAATTGAACACATCACCTTCACCCCCTCGTGCGCGAGCACTACAACTGTGCTAGCACACATTTGGTTCTTAAAGGTCAAACAAAAATATTTATAGTATAAAATAAAGAATTTTCGGAAATTTAACTATTACCAGCTTTTTTTGAAAAAATGCCGGGAATAGTACTTTTTCTGGCATTTTTTTCAAATGCCGGAAAAAAAAAATGCCGGGAATGGCCCATTTTCTTGTAGTGTGATTTGAATGTTTGCGTTTGTGGCTTAGGCTTTTCTATGGCAACAGGTTGGGCTGTCTCTATCTTTGACGACACTCGCATCAAATTAAATATGTCAACTCTCGTCAAAGAGGGGCAACTGGAGACACCTCAATTTGAGCCTATGAAAATCCATATCGTTCCCAATGATGAAAATAAACTTTCAAACACGTTTTAGAGCTTAAAGGGATGATTGAAATTTAACCAAAAACCTACCAAAATACTTCCAAACCAAAAACCAAAAGAAACCATTGAACCCATTCCATGCACCTGAACCATATTTGCATGTGCCTAAAGTACCTTCCTTTAGGTGCCTGAATCTTTCTCATGCATCTGAAGCATCTCCTTTGGGCGCCTGAACTTTGCCCATGCACCTGAAACACTTCCTTTCAAAATTTATGCAGAAATATCTTGGGTGCAATGATCATGATTCATTTTTGCAGAATATTATAAGGGAGAAGCATCTATACCTAAATCAACCCCTAAAATGGCCCCTAGGGGACCTAAACCAACCTTTGGAGCACTATAAAACCCCCCATACTCCTCCTTTGAGGGGGTTCCATCATTTTTTGAAAAACAAATACTCAAAAACCAGCCACTTCTCTCTCATAAAAACCACAAAACAAGTCCAAAATACCTCCAACCCACTTACATTCCACCGAAAACCCCCATTTCACTTGAGTTTTGTCATTCCCCTTTCAAGAAATCCCCCAAAACTAGTTTATAATCTCATCTCAACCTCCATCATCCACCCAAAAACCTATTCTCAAAGTTCAATCATCCATTTCATGGTAGTGGTTCTACCAAATCAGTGTGACAAAGTTCTTATTGAGGGAAGTCAGTAGGTCCATGTTGGTTCTTGATACAAATAATGGGCTTATCATAACTTAAACACATCAAAAGAGCATTTTTGTTTGACACTTGAAGCAACAGCTTCAGGCCTTGTTCATTTTTATCACTTTCCATCTTAAAATGCTTTCTCTTGGTCAATTTTTATGATGATGATGGTTTAAATCCCAGGAACAAACTGTTTGCTTTCTATTTTCCACTCCAAAAGATGAAAAACCACGTTTTCAAGGAAGTAAATGATCATCTATAGGATCAAAACCATCCATTTATCGCAAAATCCATATTAGAGGTCATTTGCTTTGCATGAATGAATTGAAAAGCCTTTATTTTGCTATTTGAATGGATGAAAAATCTTCTTTTTTTTGAGGAATAAATGGTGTTTTATGGTACAAATGAGTTGTTAGATGAAGCTTTCTAGTTTGTTTGCCTCTCAACAGAGTTTTAACACCATTATTTTACTTATTCCAGTAGCAAAACAGAGGTGAAAGTGGGTTTGATCAAGCGCCTTAAGCTCCTTTCAGGCGCCTAATCCTCTCATCTTCAGGCGTTTGAAACACATCTTTAGGTGCTTAAAGGAAAGTTCAATGATCAGATTCTATTTTCCAAAAAATGATCTTAAATGGTTTATTCTACCAATTTCAAAGGCAAAACAGTGGTGAAAATGAGTTTGGGTAAGCACTTGAAGCACTAGCTTCTGGCACTAGAAGCAGTAGCTTCAGGCACCTAAAGTCTTTTTTAGGCACCTGATCCTCTCAGCTTCAAGCGTTTGAAATATTCCTTCAGGTGCTTGGAAGAAAACAAGAAAGTTAGATCTGATTTTGCAAAAAGGGTTTGAAAACAAGTTTTTATTTCATTTTATTCATAGTTTGTAGTTGCTATTACTAGAATTTATGTCATTATACCATCATATTGTGTCGTCCACACATTCAAAAGTATATACTTTCATATGATGAATTGTAATGATCCTTGCATATTTACTTCTTTTATTTTGTTTATGACTTAGAGTTGATGAAATAAATGTTTTTTATAAAATCCCTTAAATACTTAGTAGAGACCGGTTTTCGCAACCGGCCAGGGGGGGCACCTTAAAAACCTTCCCCCCTAGTAAGTTAGCTCCTGAACCTGGAAAATCTTGGTGACGTGCCAGTGAAAGCTTTTTTCGAAAATAAGGGCAAAAGAGTCATTTAAAAAAATTTGGTTTCTCGGATATGGTCCTTAAACCTAGGTGGTGACTCTAAAATCAAAGTCATTTTCAAATCATTCGGTGAATTTTTGCAGGGTGTCCACAAATAGTGAGTTGTAATGTGAGAATTATGTATTTTAGGGGTGTGAATTCTTTAATTTTGGAGGTTGTGAATTGTTTAGAAGGGTTGTGAATTCTTTCATTTTTGAATGTGTGAATTTTGCATTCGAGGGATGTGAATCTTTTCTTTTTGGGGTGTGAATTTTGTATTTTGGAGTGTGAGTTGTAATGTGTGAATTCTTTCATTTTGGGGCATGTGAATTGTTCAATATAGTTATGAGTTCTTAAGTAATATGTGTGAAATAACTTTTTTTATGTGTACATTATTTCATATTCAAAAGGGATCTTGTTTTAAAGATCTCATTGAGTAGATTTCAAATATATAATTTTTAGAAAAAATGAATGTGTGTAACAAAAGTTATTTTATTTTAAAATCCAAACTAAAAAAGGTTTGAAGTATTGCAATTGCTTTAATGGACATATCTAACATAGAGTTGAAGGGGGGGAGAGAGAGAGAGAGAGAGAGTGTTAAGAGTAGGGGTGGGCCGTTTGTCGTGGTTGTGTCATGTTAGGTAATGTTCGTGTTGAGCCGTTTTCGTGTCAAAATCACCTGCTTAATTAATTATGTTGAAAAACATGAACCCTAACTCGACCTGCTAATAATCGTGTCATGTTCGAGTTGACACGATTTATTTTATTTTATTTTATTTTTTGCACGTTGATTTTTTTTTATTAATCCACAATAACCATTACCATAGATTAAAGGGACTAGATATCAAAGAGAGTAATTATAGCCAACAAAAATGATGTGCAATTATAGCAGGCCAAAATGATGTGTGGGCTTAGAACCTTAGCCACCATAACAAAACCTTGAAAATTTGAGAACATGGAGAGAATAACTTGATATCAAATGATAAACTTCAGCTGCAACAATATTGAGCTTGAAAACTTTCTTGCACAACTTTAGGAATGAAAACGTATAGGTTAATTCTTGTCATTTTTGGGCCGGGTTTGGGTTACTGTGTCAACACAATTAGAGGAACAGGTTAATTCGTATCATTTTTAGGTTATGCAGGTTCAACCTGAACTTGACCTGTTTACTAATTGTTGATAAGCCCCTAATGTTGTATATATCTGGGCTTATCTCGCTCATTGCGATCACACATACGTGCATTTTGTGCCTTTATACGATTGATTTTGCGCGAGTTGTGTTTTTGATAAGTTTTAGAAAATCGGAGCTAAAAGGCATGTCCAAAGCTCCAAATAATCCTCGGTTGTACCCGGAGGTATCCAAGACCTCGCAATGCCGTGGAGGACAATCGCCGAAGCTTGAAAGTGGATTCAAAGAGCTTTGGAAGGTTCGAGGAAGGCCCGGAACAAAGGAACAAGAAGTGTAGAGTTATGAGGCTCAAGGAAATCCGACCAACCGATAGAAAAAGACTTATATCTCTCATTCTACAAAGGCCATGAAGATGAGGTCAATTGGGTTTAAAAGTAGACTCATAGAGCTTTCCAACGGTTCAAGAATCACCTCATTCCGAAGTTCGATGAAGCCGGGCGTGCCCGCCGGGTTGGGTAAAAATCAATCTTCCGGACGATTACGGACGGTCCGGAATTATTCGGACCGATCGTAATTGCCCAAAATTCCTCAGACGATTCGGACCGTCCGAATTATTTCTGGACCGGTCCAAAATTGCTCCGAACCAATTTATGTGGACTTTTTGCACTTTCCACTTATGGAAACTTACTACTTTTGTTATTTTTAGGATATTTTTGTGAGAGAGAAAATGTTGTGTATATAATTATCTCTCTCTCTCCCTCTCTCTTATCTCCTCCATTAGTTTTTAGTTTTAGTTTAAGTCATTCTCCTCCATTGTTGTCTTCAAGCTTCTAGTGTAATTTTCTTCAAAAACCTTGGTAAGTTTTTATTGTATTGTATTTTCTTCTTCATTAATAGTTCTTGTAATTGTTGGCTCTACATATAAATCTAGTTTATTTGTGTTTTTATTGGTTAAATCTTGTTCTTCATTTCCTAGCTAAATCCTTCTTAAACTCAAGTTTACCATGGTTGTTTGTTAATTTTCCAAGTATTAAAGTGTTAGGCTAGCATAGGATCTTTTATTAAAACCAACTTTCAAAGTCATTAATCATGTTCTTTATTTCCTTTATTAAATTAGTTAGCCTAGTTAATTTAATGTGTGAGTAGTTTATTAGGTAGGGTCATGGGGTGATTAACTCCCCATGACCAAAGTTAGTCCATTTCCTCAAGCAATTTAAAAAAAGGCTTTCAACTTTTGTCGAAAGCAATGAATCGATTCACTTTTATGAATCAAAATTAGGGTCTGTAAACCCCTTTGATCGCACGTCGCCCGGGGCATGACCACTTGGTACGTGCGATGCTTAGGGATAGGACGACTCAAATGTTTGTCTAAATGGCACAAGAATCCTATTCTTTGTGGAACGCATTTTTCTAGGCGATGGTTTAGTTTCTAAACCATTTGCTCGGGTGCACCTAACGGTGGCTTGAGTCGGTTACCGAGCGTGAGGATTTGGTTAGCTTTGGTTGTGATCGTTATGAACCCCTAGGCTTTACCTTTGTTAATTTAGTCTTTTTGTATTCCGTGTCATTCACGAAGTTAAGTGAATCCACCAACAAATCACAAAAGCCAAGTTTGCCGCTTTAAGGCTAAACCCTCACTCGCAAGTCAACTCTCACGCCGGGTGCGTTCGGTCCCTGTGGATTCGACCCGGTCTTACCGGTTATTATGCTACCTCCGACCTAGCCCTACGCTTGGGGCAACACTTTCTACGACACAATCCAAGGTCGCAAGCATTTCTGGCTATACGTTGCCGGGGGTCAAGCAATTGTGTTTTCGGGTCATGTCATATACGTGTTTCGTGTAAAAAATACTCAACACTAACCCGCTAATTTCATGTCGTATTCATGTCATAAATTCTCACCCCTACTTAAAAGGTACTACTATAGTCTGTAATTGCTTTAAAATGTAGACCTACGTGAGATTCAAAATGCGAAGAAGAGAGAGAGTGACTCGCAAAGAGAGAATTTTGATGACACGCGCCAGCAAAGAGAGAGAGAATTTCGATGCACGTGAAAAGGACTTTAATGAATAGGTGTAGACACGCGATGGGTTTGGATGGGAGAAGACCCTCAAAAGTAGGCTAGCCAATGAGAAGGTCGTCTTATTTCTATATGTCATGGCTGGCAGGTACTTCTTACATAAGTCAAACCTTGCGTAGATCTCTGGATTTAATTTTGTTCACTCTCTTATTATTCTATATCCTATTGGTTAAGGTAGACTATCTCACAAAAAGTAATCTCATCCTTACCAAAAGTATCTTGTTGGACTAAGACATATACCATTTCAACCAATACGAGGGAGGGTAATGCCCACTCTCCTTTAAGGAAGGTGAACAAAGTTGCACTCTAGATCTCCTCATGTTTAGTTTCATAACACTTGTTATGTAACCAAATTTTAAAAAAAAAGTTGTAATGAGCCGAAAAATAAGGCTCAAATGGGTCACAATTCAACGGCCCAAGTCTCAAACGGATTAAAGCCATATGGCCATATAACAGCATAAATGAGCCGAGCCATCATCCGAGCCCGAAAGGTCTATACCGAGAAGATACGAACCGGCATTCCGAGCCACACTCACCAAGAGTGAACTTTGAGAAATGTATAGAGTGCAATTATTGGGATGTTGGCCGATATTGCTAGAGGGATTTCTTAGAGAATCATTGAATCTTTTGATAATTTGCAACTAGAATCCTATGGAACAATGGAGTTGATCTCATGAGTGGCAACATATCCAAATGAGTAAGGCATCAATGAGATATTTAGAGGCACGTGAAACTTAAACAAGTTATGGTAAGGCACGTAGTGAGAGGAAGAATCGGTAGTCAGTAGTTAGAAGCTGTTAACGTGCGAATGCGACTATGTGTGCGTATGAAGAGTTGAAAATTCTGGAACTATGATTGAGCTGTCTTTAATTAAATTGTGATCCTTCCTCGTTATTTCTATTTTAAAAAACGAAGGCGTGACATGCCAAACCCAGTTTTTGTCCCAGAACTGCCCCGTCTGTCTGGATGAGAATCAAGCCGTCCGGATTGCATTTCCAGTGGCTTACCGAAATCCTACTTTGTGAAATCGAACTTTGTTTGATCCTCCGTTAATTGGCCTTTGTTTGAGTTGTTTGATCGTGTACTTGAAACGCCTCTCATTTGCACCTCTTAACTTGTTGAAATTCTTGTTTCTAGTTCTATGCTTGTGTACTAGTGGACGGGTATAAATCCACGTAGGGTCTTGATCACGTGCTTCTCAACGGAACCCTAGATCTGCAAGACAAACAAGGGTTAGAGCACTTTTGCCTCTCGTCGGCAAAGGCCCTCTGATGCTTAAGTTAGTACTAGATTACTAGTTAAGCAAAAAGGAATGCATGAATAGGTTTCACAGCATACCTTTCTTCATTGGTATGTTGTTGTATTTATAGGTGTTGATGTTCATCAATTTGGGCATCTCGTTCCCTTGTTTCCTAATCACATTAGGGAACCTTTCCTAATAAGACTCTTCCTTTTAGGTGCAGTGGTGCCAGATCTCTTCTTACAATAGGACGTATTTCCATATAGGACTTCTTCCTAAATGCAGTACATTCCTAATCACATTAGGAATGCTCTCATATCAATTCCTATATTCATGGGATTGCTCCTTATCTCCTAAGGAACCGCTTAAGAACCCTCTGGAATGTCTCATCGCCCTATTATTTTAAGACGGTGTTGTGCTTCCACGTAACTCGGCATAACTCGTACAAGGCTTAGTCTATTTGGGCCGAGCTATGTATTCTAGAACACCATGTTACATATATTCATTATTTATCAAGCTCGGCTGCACCCTAGGATGTTTCCCCGTAGCTTTAGCCAAGCTAGCTTCTTGGTACTTAGTTTGTTATTTTGACCATGTTCATGGTCAGTCCTACTCGGCACAGGTTCAAGGGACCCCTATATAATAATGCCGAGGTAACTACCCTCAACTGGTGGGTAGCTAGGGTACGTGTTCTGCCCATCCCAAGGGTAATTGGATTTTACCCACTCCACTTAGTTGTTTCACGAATACAACAACACTTATGCCTATCCTTGTATACTTGACACGTGAGAATGAGTTGTGTTGGACAATGATCATGTTTTGAGTAAAATGTATTATAATTGTAGAGAGAGAAAATTTGGGTATGCTATTTCCACGCCTCTAGGAGATCAATCACATGCTACCATGTTGGAATCCTAACTCTACAAACAAACAAGGTTAGAACACATTTGGCTCTCATCGGCAAATGCCCTCTGATACTTAAGTCAATATTATGTACTAGAAGGAAACAATAAAGCATGTAAACATGAATTACGACGTACCTTTCTTCATGGGTATTGAACCTTATTTATAGATGTGGATTGCTTGTTGTCCAAGTATCCTATTCATGTTAGCAGTCCTTTCCCATATGGGACTCTATCCATATAGAAACACAATCTCCATTCTATAAGGATTCTTTACACGTTAGGAATCCTTGCCATTATCAGAATCACTACTACAAAAAATCATAAACGTCACTTTCTATGTTGCCCACAAAAGTGTAATGGATCCGGGTGACACGGTAAATCACTCTTTTCCATCACCCTTATAAAGTGTGATGGAAAGATAATAACA
This sequence comes from Vaccinium macrocarpon, assembly GCA_022606695.1. Classification (NCBI taxonomy): domain Eukaryota; kingdom Viridiplantae; phylum Streptophyta; class Magnoliopsida; order Ericales; family Ericaceae; genus Vaccinium; species Vaccinium macrocarpon. The sequence continues at coordinate 22,354,650 of CM040181.1, read as the reverse complement.
ATCACAGTAAAAAAGTGTGATGGTTTCTTGTAAAGCGTCACGTTTTTCCCGGTTTTCTATCTCAGTTTTTATCTAAAACCGTGATTAAATGGAGAAAACAATCACACTTTTTACTTGAGATCGTTTCTTGTAAAAATTGACATGAAAACTAAATCCATGCATTTTTCCCCAATTTTCTATCTAGTTTTTTTTTATTATCTAAAACCGTGACCATGATTAAATATAGCTAACAATCACGCTTTTTAATTGAGATCGTTTATGGTTTATATTGAGATGAAAAATTATTTGGCATGGCTTTTATTGGTTTTAGATCTTGGTTTCTAAACCTTCTTATAAAAGAATAGAAGTTGGCATGCCATTTTTTACCATATTCTGACCAAAATATCCTTCCCCTTTGGCATGGTAGGGTTTGAGTGTTTGGGTCTTTTGGGTATTTCAAAATTATGTTGTAAATCATTTTTCGTTTTGCCACAAGTTGTGGTTGCCCATGCTTTTGGGCTTTTTGTGTGGCAATAGTGCTACTTTCCCGAGAATCCGGGCCAAATCTTACTTTTTCTTTACTTTTCCAAGAATCCGGGGAAAAATCAATCCTTATTCTTTACTTTTCCGAGATTTAGGCCTCTTATAAAAAGGAAAATTTTCTTCCTCCCAACCTTCCACGGTCCTTTACAAAAAAAGGTACACTGAAGTGTAAAAACTTGGGTAAAATTCTCTCTATCTCTCTGTAAAAATCACACTCTCTCGCCTTATTCGGAGTAGCTAATGGTTATGGATTTGTCTTCTTCTCAGGGTTACTCTCTGGCTTTAATCTTTGACGACTGCAACCACCAGAGTAAGGGGGTTTATATGTTGTGGGCGACAATTTGCGATTCAGAGTTGTCAAGCGTGATGGGTCGGACGGTCAACAAAGAGTGCTGCCTCAATTGTGAAATTAGATTGCCTTACCAAGCAAACATTGAAACCCTAAGTTGATAGTATTAAAGTCCTAAAGTTATTTTTTTGGCTAAAGTTGCATTAACCTTCCTGATCATTTTAGATTGCTGCTCAAATTGCTTTTATTGGTTTTTGTTACTCAAGCAAATCTTGTGCAATACATTATGGCCTTATGGGTTTGGATCAATCTCTAGCTTCGTTAGTCAAGATAATGTTGAAGTGGGCAATCTTGTGATAAAAAATCAAGTGAGCACTTTTTCAAAAAAAATAAATAAATAAAATTGAAGCTATAGTGTATTAATGTTGAATTGCTTTTTAGTCTGCACTAAACACCAATGCTTATAGGTTTTCATGGAGGCTCAAAGAGAAGGAAGTCATATGTTTGTTGTGGGAAAGTTTGATGGAATACTTGGGCCTGGCTCCCATCTTTCTTTACTTTTCCCCAGTCCTTTTCACCTCTTCTCTTCCGAACCAGCCCAAAATCTTGAAAAGAGCAGGTACGCTCTTCTTCATCTCTGTCTCAGTATTTCAATTAAAGTGCTTAGACAGCACAACAAAATCAACTAATTGGGATGGTATAATCCTGGCATTGTTCACACAAATCATCGTCGTCTCTCTCTCATCCCTAACTGACCCATGTTCTCTCTCTCTTTGTTTTAATGGTTGCTGAAATTCATACCATCAAATATCATCCAGAGTTTCTCTTTTGATCAACCTATGTTTGGATAGTTGTTGTGTTAGATACAGATTTGATCTGGAGTTCAGGTTTCTTTTACTAAAATCTCCTGTTGATGAATTTGAAGATACTACCAATTTTGCATTAACCATGTAATTTTTTTGCTAACATATTTGTCTTTTATGTAATTTTCTTTGTATCTTATTATTGATTGTTTTTTTGAATTGGATCATTGGTAATTGCACTACTAATTGGACGACTCCATGGACACTTGCATAAGCGAAAATGTCTTTGGTGTCACATGGCATAATATGTAGGAAAATCTTACTTTTGTTTGTAGATGACAGTTGGCAGATTATAATGAATCATGTCACTGATGAAACACTTCTTGCTGAGACACTTTTCTGAAGGATATAATCGAAATAATGAATGCAGGCCTATATGCTATTTCTATAAATATTAGAGCCTCATTTTACAATGTCCATTTATTTACACAAGGCCCATAGGAGATGCTCTAAGTGTTTCATTTAAAACCATAGTTTTGGATCTCATTCTTTTCTCTATTGATACTGGAAAATATGGTTTTGTTGACAAAACTTAGTGACACATTTAATGAGTTGCCTATGCAGCATTTATGTTATTGATAGCAGTGGTGATTTGTTGCTCCAATAAGCTTTGCTTATTTATTTATATCACTTTTTATGTGGGCCATCCCTCCTACGGTAGAATGGCACTTGGACATAATACCTGGATTACTGTTCTATGCCAAAAGTTGATAGATTGATGGCATTGGGTAACATGATTTCTCCGCTCCTTGAATAATATATCCTATTCATAGAGGTGATTACTGCTGGCTCACCCTTACTTTGCTTCTTTGCAGGTTGCAGAAGGGGAGCCACCAATAGTGCCATCACATGGGTAAGTTGTCTTGGCTCTTTGTAAAATTTGGATTTCTGAACTTCTTGCAAGTTTATTAGTGTATCTTTTTCATATGGTATACTACACCTGACCTTCTATTGGTTGAATTCTTCATCGGTTAGTCTAAGTTAGCGTAATTGGTTGATTTGGATTGCCTAATTGTGATATGGAAGTAAAAAAGGACCTGCTCAGTTTCTAACTGAGTGGAAAGAAGATAGTTCATACTTTCCCCTCCTAGGAATCCGTTCTTTTTTCTTTTCTTTTTTTACTCCCTCAAGCTGTATTTGCCAGAACTGTCAAATGTTAGGTGTACAAAATATCAAAATGTTGTGTGAAATATGTTTAGTTTATATTTATTGGTAGTCCTACGCATTTTGGAGAATTAAAGAATCTCTATTGTTTGTTTAATGCTGTTTCGAGTTTGACCTTGAATCATTTTCTTCATTCTTACCTTTCTAGATTGCAGAAATTATATCACATTTTGAATGCTAATCCAAAACTAATAGGTTGTTTCGTGTTTTTGCTTCTTGCGATACATACAAGTGATGTCTTCTTTTTCCCCTTATGTGGATTTGCTTTTGGGAAAAAGTTCATTTCTTGATTCTGAGAAAATATGCACAATTTAGTCATGTTGCTTATGTTGCTCAATTGAATGGCAACACTTTAACTAGTTCTTTTGTTTCCCCCCCTTAATTATTGGCAACATGTCATGAGTTGAGTGACTTCGTCACTGTCATGCTTATCTTTTTGATAGTTTTCTAGGCTCTTAATTTAAGAGATTGGGAAACACTAACTCACCTTGGATGACAGAGGAGGGCAATCAGGTCTTGGAAGAAAGAGGAGGTCAATTTGAGATCTGGTTTCAATTCGCTAAGTTTTCGGGTAATTTCATCTCTTTGTTGACTTTGTACTATTCTAGATGTAATTCCTTTTGCTTTTGCCGAATGTATTTTTGGTTAGTAACATTTATTTTTTGGAAGATTGCCTAGAATTTGTGGTAGCAAGAGGAAGAGAAGTTAGGTTATGGAAATGAAAGTTAGAAATTAATATCAAAAGAAAATTACTCTTTCATGTTTGGTTCTGAGAAATGAAGGAAATGTGAAAAGAATAATTAATAAGAAAAGATAGAAACTGAGCTTAAACTTGTTACATTTAGATTTATTTGTCCTCATATTTACACTATTTTCTATTTTATATTTTCCATGTTTGAAAGAGGTAGTTAATCTTTGTTGATAGAAAGATGAGATGATTGAAATATTATGTTCCTGAGTCATTTTAAACAATAAATGTGATTTTGGTATTGTTATGAGCATTCCTTTATTTTAAATGGAAAATGTGGTTCTAGTACTTTTATGAGCATTCCAAATAAAATTTAATGAGTAAGAATTGAAGACGGAATCATCTCTGAGATTGGCAGTTCTTGTTTATGCTATAACAAGCCCTGAATCATTCACTAGGGCATGGTAATCATTCACCAAGGCACGGTATTGGGTTCAGGTATGATTTCTCTAGATTAGATTAGAGAAACAGACACTAAGAAAAGATAGATCAGTATAAGAGAAGGGTGTTGTCCCTTTTTGTTCTTCCTTATTAGATAGTACTTATAAGTGAAATTCACAAGAGATGAATAGATGATACCCATTCTTTGAATTAAGCAAGTTACTCCAGCATTTTGATTAATATATTGATTGGGGAAGCAGAATAGGAGGATCCAATCTTTCATGAGAAGCAACTTGGTCTTCTTTGCATGGGCAAACTACTATCTCATTTTTCATTTTACCGTATTGCTTTGGATATTGTGATATGGGTGCCATTTTAATGGCCCTAGAGTTGAGATATAGGTGGGAATGGTCTGTTTGAGAGAATGACAATTCATAGCATTCTGGAAGCCCATATTTAGATTTAGATGCAATGTAATATCAGTAATGGTTTCATCAAGATGAAACTTCAAATTAGAGATGTGGTATATAGAAGTTCAAACTCATTCAAAATTTGATTTCTTGAAAGTCAAAACTATTTGGAAGTTTTTCTTCCCAAATAAATGTCGATAACATCCAATGGAGACGATTAAAGGCAAGTGCTTTTAGATCACTAATGGGACTATCATGCTGCACATTCTGAATCTTTCTATCATTTATGTAATTATTTCATTAGAGATTATTTCACTAGAGATATGGGATTTGGAAGTTCAAAACTCTTTCAAAAATTGAGTCATTGAAAGTCAACTATTAGACAATTGGATAACTCTCTTCCGGAAATTGGTTGTGGTTGGCCCATATGTGGATAACTCTTTCAATCGTCTTCGTAATTAGCTGTTACAGTAAAACTTTGTCCCACAATAAATTTCAAAGAAAATTATAGTGCCAAAGGTAATTCTTATATAGTTATATTAATTCATTACATTGCAGGTTGGGCATTGCATTTTTGTAAATATTTCTTCTTCTTTTTCAAAATAATGCCTCTCTCCAAATTGGTGATGCACTATTGTATTGACAAAAAGTAGTCATTGCGGCTTTGTTCAGGAACTACAAAAGCATGGGAGCCCATATCTTGTCATGGCTTTAGTTGGTAACAAAGTTGATCTTCAAGAGAAACGAGAGGTACCTGTTCAAGTGAGTGATAGTCAGACCAGATTTTAATATCTAAATTTAATATTCACATATGGTTTTAGTTACTTTACAGATTTGATAAGTTAATATTTTATATCTTATTTCTTGAAGGATACTATTGACTATGCTGAGAAGAAGGGGATGTTTTTCATCGAGACATCTGCAAAGACAACAAATAATGTATCTTAGGTGTTTGAAGTACATGCATAGTACTTACTAATATTTAAGCTGTAGTTCATTTATTCTTGGGAAGAGGACCAAAAATGTAGGTTATTATAATTCCCAACCCCATCAAACCAAGTTCTTCTGTGACAGAGGTGATTATGATAGCTATTTAGGAAGATTTTTCCTCAATTGGTACTCAAAGGTTCTAGTTGATCATGGTGATCAAGGGCTTGCTCTGGCAAATTTGACTTTTCAAGGAACTTGCATTGCTACAAAGGCAAGATAACTCTTCCGAAAAGCACTACTCTTCGAAAGAGAGATGTTTTTCCCAAGCAAAAAAAGTGGTGGTTACGTTGAAGTAACAAGATATTATTGATTTTCACTTATACTTAAAGTTCTCTAATCTCTATTTTTTATTTTTTTTGAGCAGCAGTCAGGTTTTTATTGGTGGTACTAGACCACAAGCCATGCTGTTGAGTTGACTGCTGGGTTTTACAATTCATGTGTCCATGATGGCTATGCTCCAATTGCATCAATGTTAAAGAAGCATGGAGCTGCTCTAAACTTCACTTGTGTTGAGTTGCCCACTATGGACTAGCATGAGGACTTTCCAGAAGCATTGGTTGACACTGAGGCATTAGTTTGACAAGTAAGCAATTAAGAAACTTGTATTTGCTTCTTCTCACCTGTATACATAATTTTCACCCTTGTAGAGAAGTCCTTTGTTTTCTGAGACCTTATTCTGTAGTATGTAATTAATATTTGCATTTAGAATACGACAAAATGAAGTTGTTTTCCAAACTCACAGCACGATCTATCTTTTTCTATTCAAGTTGTAGAACACTTCACCGTCACATTTGTTACAATCCTTTCTATTATTTTTGTTGTTGTGATTTCCTTTTTCTTGTCATGACTAACACATTGACTTTGTTTTGGATATGTCGTGTTCAGATTATTGTATCAACATCCTCCTTTTGGGGCCCTTCTCTAGATTTGTCTCTAGGATTGCTCATAGTCGATTTTCATGTATTAATGCTTAAATGTTCACCTTGGAATGATCTTGTCATACTTCAGGTGATTAATGCTGCATGGGATATGAGCGTACTAGTTGCAAGTGAGAATGTTTTTTTTGCTGCAATGATCCGGAGGGGAGACATTTATCTAGTTTTACCTACTTGAGGCTTAAGGTAAGTTTGATGGAGAGCACATATAATAATATCATGAGGAATTTGCGTGGAATTACTCTATTCACATAGATTATTATACACGGTGATTAGTTGAGAATTGTGTTGCCTCTTCACGTGTAAGTGAAGCAATCTCAGATCAGTCATTGCTTTCTGAATAAAGAGGGTAGGAAATTTCTAGGAACGAAAAATTTGCAGCTATGTAGGAAGAACCCATTTGCAAATGATCCATCACTTGTCATATTACTACTTACATGTTTGGGATAACTGAATGGTGATTATATGAGTAATTTGTTTTAAAATTGTGCATGGTACCAAACAATAAGCACGAGACTACGTGCATAACACACTGTGTTATGATGGACCGACTATTCCAACTTTAATGTATTTCAACTTTAGCGTATTCCAGATTCTCTCATCTTAATAAACAAACAATGATAACATCAACAATGGGCAACAAGTGACGTGCGTAGCACGTCGGTTTCTAACTAGTTTCCCTAAAAATGTGATTAAATATCTTTACCATCACATACAAAAAAAAAAAAAACGTGATTGAAAAATGCAACAAATTTTGTTTCTTCGAAATTGGTAAAATGCTTGAAGGCTATGTGATCTATGTATTCTCTATTTCACTTCTCAACCCTGTGGTATTCACCTAAAATCTTTATCCATGCCAGCATTACACACGAACAAGATCATTACACATAACATCCAACACATGTACAAGAGAAAAATCATGCATGATTCATACTTAGTACTTAATTGATTCAGTAAATCATTCTAAAGAGACTACAAAAACACAAAAGAAAAAAATTAGTCAAATTCTTAACATCGATTCTCTCTCTGTTCAACGGTACCAAGTACTATTGTCAATGTTCAAATAAAAAAAGAAAGAATAATGATTTGATCTTCTTAAAATCCTCTTCATTTTAGATGCCATTCACGCCTGACTTGATCTTCAGCTATAGGTCTTCAAATCCAGACATTCCAAGGTGGGTGTGTTCCACTATGATCACGGAAAAAAGCAACTTCACCTACAAGTAAGTACACTATGGAAACCATTCCAGATTTCTAGCATCAGCAAGGCATTATCAATCCATAGAGTAATGAAGCAAAGATCAAAAAATTAGTGAAGATTATTATATATCCAAAGTTTCCATCAAGTTGTAAATATATAGCACCAACAAGTAGAAAAAAAAATCCAGTGAATGGATATACTGAAGAAAGAATTCCAATAAAGCTTCTAGATTAACGAGGAAGCCTAGTAGCAAAATGAACTTGATCATGACCATTAAGAGCACCTTAACCAAATGCATACGTAACTTATCCAATAAGAACCCAATCCCGAAATGCAGTAGCAACATCATCAAAATGTAACAACAATGTTAAATGGTCAAGACAATGTGCCAAGATAAAGTATTTAAGACATTTCAAAGAATTCCCAATGGTCTGGAACACCACATCAAAAAAATAGTAATCCTTAAAGCCATAATGCATCAACAACAGCGTATAATCATAGTCATGTACCAAGATCATGAGTAGAATACAGTTCCACAATGAATTGAGACTTCACAATGATTTCAGGTTCTAGTTTAGAAATGTAGCAAGTAGTACTACTAGAATGCATTTATAGCATCATGGCCTTAGCAACTTCATAGTCAAGCAAACATTCATCTCAAAACTCAAATGTTGAGCAAAAATTTCAATAATTACATTAAGTGTATGTGGCTTAATCCTAAAGTCAACTAATATCTAACCAACCAATGGATCTCATTAATAGCACAGTATTTCGGTCATTCACCAGTCAAAATTTTCATGTCAATGGCTAAGCATAGGAAACAAAACGATTGGCAGATTGTGAAGATCCATTACAAGGACGAGATAGCACAATCAGATGATGCTAAGTTGCAAAACAACGAATTCCTTAGGAATGCAAAGAAGCAAAAAAATCTATGCAAGCTTCATTTTAAAGTGTCACTTTGCAAAAATATCCTTGCTATCCATGTGAAAATCAGCAAATCTAAATGAAGTTTAGAATGTTGAAACTTATATTCAGTGAAATCACCAAGCATATTGAAAGACTTATACGTCAACAGAAACTTAGTTATGAGATGATATGCAATCATCAGAATTGCATGACGGGTATGTGGCTTATTCCTTACTCAACTCAACCAATAATAACACAAAAGTAGCATTATGGGGAGTCAAAAGAAACGAAAAGTTAACTTACACGTATGAGCTGATTATTCTTAGTTCACAACAGAATTTATCCTTTCAACTCGCACTTCATCAATTTTAGATTGTGTGTAAGTTCTTTTGCCATTGAACTGCAATACATTTGACAAATGGTTCTTATAATGTAACCATTCTACTCATAAAACAATATAAAGTAGTGAAAGCTAAAAAGTAAGTCTCACATTTCCACTTCTTGAGATACTCTCTTCTTTAATTACATCTTTCATGTACTTCATTACATAGAACCCACATTCCACGTTGGTAGGTTGTTTCAGGCACTATACAACAATTTTGATTAGAAAAGAACGTATATAATAGCAACTTCATAAAGACCCAAAAAGAAGGTGACTACATTTATATCGTGATTACTTTCAAAACTGGAATAATACGAATCGTTCTTCCCTTGGCTTTGTCATAGATTGTTTGACAACATAATATTGTAAGAAAATGGCTAAAATAATAATTTTCAATGTCTAAATACTTACGTGTTAATCTTAATGATTTTCAATTTCTAAATACTTACATCGCCTCTCCTAGAGTAATAGCCTCCCCAAGAATAGGAATAGGAAGAATGGCATCAGATACTTTCACAACATCAATGCAAACACGCATATTGCCCTCCTCTAGTAGTGTCGTATGAAGTACTTCATTAGGTCCACTTTTCCAAAACGTTGTGCCATGAGCAACAATGTTATTAACGGATCCCAATACCAGTCTGTAAGGCTTTCTCTACAACAATCAATGAAAATAAGTGAAATTTCAGAATCAATAAATTTTAATAAAATTCAAAAGCTTTTAAGAAAGCACATTATACCTCATTTCCAATCATGCTACGTTTTTTTAAAGGAACCAAAGCCAAATAGTTTTGAAAGTAAACAATTATTGAGTAGTTAAGTGATTCTAATTTGACAAGAAAATGGCATAATGATATGCCTACATACATCAGGGGGAAAAGTATAAGGTTTCTAAGCTATGTTATCTAACCGCCTTGCCTACCGTAGCCACCTCTCCAGGGATAGGGATAGGAAGAAGGGCCTCTCTTACTTTGACAACATCAATTGAAACCCGCATATTGGCCTCCCCAAGCGGTGTTGTTTGTAGTAATTCATTTGGACCAACTTTCTTAAACATTGTGCAATTAGCAACAATGTTATTGATGGATCCCACAACCAGTCTACAAGGCTTGCTCTATAACAAAAATGTAGGAAATTAGACGTGGTGTACAAAATAGTAGAAAATAATATGTGGGGCAATAAAGAATTGCACCTTCTTCAAGTTCGGTGAGATGTTTAGAGTTGACATATTAGCCTTGGTTCTTACCCTACTTTCCATTGCAAAAGTATCAACTTTTGGACTTCCTAACTTGTCACTTCTTAAAGTGTTTGAACCAATATTTTTAGAGTGTGGTGTATGATGGATGTGTTGTGTTATTGCATCAAGTTGAACTTGCATTTGAGACATGACTTGCTCTATGTTCCTTTGCTTCTCCTCACACTTGGAATGATTGCCTCGTCTAGGCAAGTGGAAGTAGATGCTCGGAGTGACCTTTCCTCCTACACCCCTTGCCCGACTGGAATTTCCATTACCCCTAGTGACATGGTAAGGATGTCATTACTTACTTGAATTTGTATAGTCCCATCTTCTACATTTTTAGTTATCTCATTGTGTAACGTGTAGTACTATGTAAGACATAATATCACATGCAACAATTTAGAACTTCGAAGGTAGTGTGACATAATTTTCCTTACAATTTGATTAGCTTTTTTCTTTATCTCAATGTTATCATACTTTCCATCTTTATTCTAACGAGCACTTTTCCACATGTAACTCCTTTCGATATTTTAAACTGATATTGGAGAATTAGCAACGTACCAATATAAAACCCTTGCTTAGCAACACATATAGTGCTTTATGCTGAAACTACGTGTAGTGGGCCGAAATCTAGCAGCCCAAGTGGGGCTCGGTTGAGGAGCCCGGAAGAGATAGGGCTCAAATGGATCTCCCGATCAACCAAGGAACAGAACGCCATGGGCCGACCAAGCGAGGCCCAACCGAGACAAACCGGTATCTCGGCCGGTAGACTACGAACCGGACGAGCCATCCGAGACGGATAACATCCGAGATGGCTCGGGTGAATAATCCGAGATATCGGTGACGACCAATGTTACGTCACTAGAGGCGGTTAATGCTCGTAACAAACTGGGGAAGGCGCATGTGCATGAGACAGCTGTACCTACATCAGCATGATGGCACCCGAAACGGTTACTCTACGTGCTTGATGGTGATTGGAGGCCGCGAACATGTGATGCATGCAAGTCTGGCTCGTGACGTTCGGTGACATCATCCGAGCCAAATTGACTGATCTGCCCCTGTACTTGGGCAGCCTATAAATACTGAGCAACAAAGCCCTAAGCAGGGGGAACATTTTCTCTCTCTAAACTTACTCTCTCTCAATACCTTTCTTCTCCGATCACTTATTAGATCGTCGGAGTGCCTTCCCTGGCCAAATTCCGGCCAGGTTTGGCACTAACGGCGTGTGTCTCGTGTGCAGGAACTCATGAAGGATCTCATTCTCCATCTCACTCGCTACTCACTTGGGTCAGGCTCCATCAGAGAATGCTCACCGGATTTTGAGGACACCACACTACGTACATACTTACAGTATATGTTTTAGGAGTAATAAGTTCTACAAACACTTACAATTTTTTCTTGAAGACCAGAGTAGCCCATTCGACTGACTTTATGGTCATATGTATTGTAAGCTCTTCTCTCCCGTTGCATATCATGAAACTTCTTCAAAAGAACCAGGCAAAAGGTAAGCCCAATGCTATATGTTAAGTAAAGTTACAGAAGATGACATTGAAATTGCACCACATTGAGTACTAACAATAAAAAATAAGCTTGTTCTTGTATGTAACTCAATCCTTCAACAAGTCTCTTTTTGACAAATGAATCCCAATGTGTTTGCTCAAGAAAACTATAAGCTTTAGGTAGTTTTGAGAGAATCTCAAGATCTGACTTATGATCATATATGTAATTGGTTAGAGTTCTCCTAAATGTCCTCAAACACATTGCGATCGAAGACAAAACCTTCTTTCTATTCCTCGGATCCACAATGAATGCCTCCTAACAAAATAAGAAGGTAGAGACAATAATCACCTCATGATATTTGGAATTCAAACTTGAAACTAAAAGCAATTAAAGCAAGTAAAAAGGTCTCCAACTATGCAAGTCACACTCGAGCTAATTATAAGGATCATAGGCAATACAACAACAACCTCTATGACATAAGGGCATTACAAAAGAAGCAACTGATAAAAGTATAGCACCATCAAGCATAAAAAAACAACAACATTATTCAAGCATCATTATTGGCAACAACAACATATGTAGCACTAAGACATATGTTGATCTGAGAAATCACTAGTTCCTTACCAATAATATGAAGAATCAAAAGAGTAGATGGGCAACAACTATATAGAAAAAGAGAAAACAATATCCCCAAAATTAACAACAGAAAAAGTAATAACTCAACTATGGATCACAACTATCTAGTCCAACTAGATTTAAGATATCCCAAGTGAAAGATTCAGTTAACCACTCAATTAGATTTAAGATCACAAGTGAAGCCTTTTAGCTTCTTGAATGTTGCTACATTTGAATCACCTAACAAAAAGGGGGACTGCTACACTTTTTCTTTTTTTCCATGAATCATGAGAATTACAAGATTAATGCATATGTGTTCTTGAACAATTGGCTAGCTTGGTATATGTGAGTGAGAGAACATGGGAGCACATGGTCACAATCGTACATTATAATTTTGAAAGAAGAGTTCTTAGTGAATTTTAGATGAATTCATTAAGTTCATGCATCTCTTGTAACTCTGCAGATTTTAGGGCATGTATGGCTGATTTTGGGAACTTTATTGACATGGTTACACAGCTCATAATTTTCTGGAAATTTTATTGGGAGTTCTTATATGTGTCCTCTTTATTGGGTTAAAATTTTAGACTTAAATTCCAAGGATAGAGCTCTATAGAAAGTTTTGAAGTAGCTAATATTAATTCGGATTTCTGCAGACTGCAGTAACACATCTTGGTAAAACACTCATAATTTTTACTAAGGGTATTGAAATCGCACACCGTTTGATTTTCCAAAACTATACTTGGGCATCTTTCTATCCGTGTAAGAATTGTACCTTAATTTTGGCCACACAAAATTAGTTTTTGCATTGAAGTTTAGACAGGTGCAGTTTCTGCAATTTTGTTTTTCTTAGAGGGAACAACTTTCTTTAAATAAGTGTGCAAAGCTAATCCAAACTCCGTTTTTGACCTATGACCTATTGATGCAAAGCTAATGAAGTTTAGTTTTTGTTGGTATAGATCTTGTACACAGGAGTTGACAGGTTGCACCATTTTTACATGCAAATTATATGCAGATTATAACTAATAAAAAGGGGGATGCATAAACATAAATCATCATTATCTGCACCATCTTCCACAATTTATCTTTTATATGCTCTCGCACTTCAAACCAATCTTTGTGATCTATTTGGACCATTGTTCAAGCTAAAACTCCAAGATAACTAGCTAACTATGGTCGATTTATCCCTGTTGGTTGACCGATAATTAATCACTTTTTTCAAACTTGAACTTCTATCTTTTATGACATTTGGTAGTCTTGTTGAGCCCCTACCGTTCCTTTTATTTCATTATGAATCTGTCAAGAATGGTGTAGTATTGTACTCATTACTAGGCTAGTTATTCTTAGAAACCATCCTGCAAAAATTTGAGAAAAAAAATAAGATATGACGATCGTAAAGACGATAATCTATAGAAGCTAGCACAAAGGACAAACACTAATTAGCTAGATATGGCTATCAACAAGTAAACTCAGACATATAGTAATGGTATCCGAGTAGACAAAAATAGGAATTTACTTTTCGCATTCCAACGAAGATATCGAGAGAAGTGGAGAAAGAAACACATAAAAGGACAAAACCAAACAGTGGACATTTTTTTTTCACGACAAATGAATTTTTATTGCACCAAAAGAAAGATACAATAAAGAAAGGGGTAAAGAAATAAGGCATCACAATGAGAGGGGAACATCCCAACTAGGTTGGCACCTAACCCTCACTCAAATCATATGCCATTAAACCCCAATTGTGGTTGGCAAGAGGTCAACAACTATCCAAGCTGTTCAGATACTCATACAATCCTCAACAAAGCCTATACATAAGATGCACTATTACATTATGAAGGAACTAGTGACAGAAGAGTTTTCCAGATTGATAAGAGTAGTCTAGATTGCTGCAATCTTCAGTTGTTTTGATAAGAGTAGCCTAGATTACATTATGAAGGAACTTTGATGCATAAATCATGTAAGCCTCAATAGCTATAATCCAATCAATCCAACCAAATAATCCTTAGCACTTCCAACGGATAACAGACAGGAATAATGCCAAGCCTTGATGCATAAATCATGTATGCTCATGGAAACAAGCAGACAAAGAACCACATGTATTTCAGCAAAGCATACATCAAAAGCAAGCAGACCTAAATCCATGTGATTTGCAGCCAATTATATTAGTAACATTTCAAAGAAAAAGATGCACTTCTCCATCAATGATGAATGAGAGTCAAGTGAATCAATCAACAATCAAGATGAATGAGAATCAAGTGAATGAGAGCCATAAACAACCAAGGTGAATTAGAGCCAAGTGAATCCCTATGGAATTAAAACATCGACTAGCATATTTCCATAAGTTGAAAGGCAAATAAACCAAGGGTATGAATCCCTAGTAGAACCAAACCATGGGAATGCATCTCCAGCAGGACCATACATAAAGAGCAGGAATAAAGAATAACAGAGGGCACATATGGAATGCCAACAACCATTCTTAAACATATGATATATCAACAACCATTCAGTTTGGAGAGAAATGGAAGTGTAGCAATCGATCATAAATTTCAGCAACAAAAGGAAGGAACTGCTTCCAAATCAGCAATCAGTAGAGTAAAAGATAATGATAACTGTGTAGAGTATATCCATCACATCACCAGAAAAAAACACAAAATCAAGTATTCTGCTAGGAGAGACACAGACTCAGACACAAGAACAGACCAAAGACCCAAACTCTTAAGTAGACACAACAATCAAAACAATAGCCCAGCAAACCCAAGAGACACAAAGCAAGACTATGACAGAAGGGCACCCAATGACAGAAGGGCACCCATCAGCAAGAGAAAACCAAACACAAAACCCCAGAAGAACTAGACACCCTTCAAAGAATCAGATGCAAGATTACTAAAACAAAAACAAAGAAAAAAAAAGGACAAAACAGAGAGAACTAATACCCAAAAGAAACAATGCCCATAATAACACATTCACCTCAACCCCATACAAGACCCGTAACACCTTCACACCAAAAGAAAACCCAAGAAACCCCAAACATATACCCAAACTAGATACCTAACTATGACATTTAAAGAAAAATATAGAATAAACTCAAATGTCTCTACAAAAAGTTAGCTATTGAAGCCGATAAAAAAAAATAAAGATAGCTACTAAAAATTTGCACTTGTAACCATTAGTTATTGATCCAAGTTCCTTCACAATCTCCCTTCACATAAGGTAAACCAAGATCGTTATTTTTAGTAAATGATTCAATGGCTGGCAATATTTGACACTGGGCAAAGCAATCATTGATATCATCATCCACATTGCACGGATATCGATGTTGAGGAGGTTCTAGGACAATATATCGACCATCTTGAAACAGAATTGGAAACCCAAAATGAAAGAATCAGACTTGTGGCCTATCCTTCCAAGCTCGGCAAGAGTGAAACCAAGCTCATCCACTTTCACCCTATTGTTGTCAACCCAATCACACTTAAACATTGGAATTTCAAAAGATGGTAATCAAACTGCCATATCTCAGTAATCACCCCATAAAAGCTCATTTCTGGATACACATGATTCTTATCCTTATGGCCAGCAACCTGCATTACCATTGCCGCTAAGCTAACTCCACTATTTTGGTTGACTCGTGAGTGACAATCATTTGAATGATAACAACAACCATTTATGACGTAGCTTGGATATTTTATCACATCTAAGAAAGAAGAAAGGTTCCTGAGCTATCCGCTTCAGGTTGTCAAATGTATTATGTTGGGCACTCAATACTTCTGCAATCTGTGAACAATTAAAGTACTAGTTATATTTTTTCATTGACAAATAAAAGGCAAAAAATTAATGTTTGATTGCTTTCCTACCTTCTCACACAGCCAATAAACGAATGTCCTATTGTGTTCAATTTTTAGCCACCTTTGATTTTTTGAATGACAAGGATTTTGTTTTTTCGGCCAATCCATGTGCTCCCTATCAAAGGATGAAGTAAGTCATAAGAATATAATTACAAAATCCCATACCACTATGGACAAATACAATGGCAAAGAGAAATGGAGACAACTAATATTCTTACTCATTGTAAGGTTGATCATCACTTGTGTTTTCTAGCACATAGAGGTGTGCTTGCTCCCATAATTCATGATTAATAGTAGTAACTTCACCCCTTTGGTAAGGTCTTCCAATGATATCATCAGCAGTCATGTTCTTAGAAATAGGAACCCCAATCGCCTCTACTTTGGATAAATACTTTGTGCAAAACTCAGCAGCTTCTTCTACAATATAACTCTCTGGGCGATTACTATTTCAAACATAACCCTTTAAAACCTTCATGGATCTCTCAAATGGGTACATCCATTGAAAGTGAACTTGTCCACAAAGCCGGACTTCTCTACCAAGATGCATCGTCAAATGAACCATGATATCAAAGAACGATGGTGGAAAGTACTTCTCAAGCAAACATAATGTGATTACCAACTCTTGTTGAATTTCATCTAATTTTGACACATCCACCACTTTGCTACAAATGGCAGTGAAAAAGAAACACAATCTTGTTAGGGTGTATCTTACTTCTTTAGGCAACACAGATCGTATAGCCACAAGAAGTAATTGTTGCATTAATACATGATTATCATGTGACTTCAATCCATATATTTTCAAATCTTCCATGGAGACATTATTTCACAAATTTAAAGAGTATCTATCCGGTACCTTAAGTTCCGACAATGTTTTACAAAATCTTATCTTCTCTTCCCTAGACAATGTATAACATGCTGGAGCAAATTAAGTTCGTTTCTCTCCAATTTGAGGTGCTAACTCTACTCGCAAACCCATTTCAATGAGAGCAAGACAAGCATTAATTCCATCCTTCGTTTTTCCTTGCATTTGAAGCAATGTACCGATGTATCCAAAACATTATTTTCAATGTGCATAAGATCCAAGCAGTGCCGAAAATGCAAGTACATCCAATATTCAAGCATAAAAAATATTGATTTTTTCTTCCAACATTTCGTACTGGCAACCTTTGACGGCTTTTTTTTACTTGTCTTTCCCCAAATGGCTTTTATCCCTTCTACCTCCCTTAACACCTCTCCCTGCTTAAGGGTATTGGAGGTTCCTAAAACTCTTGTTCACCATCAAAAGCCTTCTTGAGTTTTTGATATGGATGGTGTCGTGGAAGATTTTTTCTATGTCCCTAATAAATATTCTTCTTCCCATGCTTTAATCTATGAGAGCATGGCTTCACATAGAAAATTGAACATGTATAATATCCCTTTACCATGGAACCACTTAAATTCCCAAGAGCTAGAAAATCATTAATAGTCCATAAGAGCATGGTTTTCAATCTGAAATATTGGTTTTTATAAGCGTCAAATGCTTCAACTCCTTCCTCTCATAGCAATTTCAAGTCCCCGATTAGTGACGCCAAAAACACGTCAATATTATTACCAGGTTGGTGTGGACCAAATATCAACAATGTTACCATGATAAATTTCATCTTCATGTATAACCACGGTGGTAGATTGAGGTAACCAAAATAACTAGCCAAAAACTATACACCGATCATAGAACTATGTGGATTTATCCCATCTACAGAAAGAGCTAACTGAAGGTTTCTTGGCTCTGAAGCAAAGTTTGCAACTAGTGGTCTATTAACTTCCATGATAGGGAGTTTGCTGGGTGACGTAATTGGCCATCAGACTCTCTTTGATCAGCATGCCATGTCAAAATTTCTGCTATTTCTACTGATTGATATATCTTTCAGAACCTTGGGATTGGTGGGAAGTACCATAAAACTTTCGCCGGAACACCAGGTCTAAGTTCAGTTGAATTTTTCTTCAGCTTCCACCTTGATGTGCTACATGTAGAACATGAAGTTGCATCTTTGAACTTCTTTCAATAAAGTATGCAATCATTAGGACATGCATGTATTTTCTCATATTCCATCCCCAATGCAGCCATAGTCTTCCTAGACTCATACGTGGATGATGACAATTGATGGCTTTCTGGTAAAATTTCCCTCACTATAGTTCGAAACTCGGTAAAAGCTTTGATGGTCAAAGCATTGTTGGCTTTGAATTTGTAAAATTTGACAAAGGTAGCTAATTTTGTCTTCGCGCAACTAGGGTACAAAAGTTTTTCTGCATCTTCAATTAACTTTTTAAACTCCTTAGGATTAGTCGTGCAATCATTGAAGGTAGCTTCAACCATTTCTACTACGTCTTGCGCATCTTGCAAAGGAGAGGAATTAGCTTCATGATATGAAAAATCTTGAGTGTTTACCCTCTGTGACACTTCACTAGTGACTGGTTCACCATGCCATACCCATGGACGATAGCTTTTATCAATACCATTCACAAACAAATGATTCTGTAATCTCCGAATAAGTTGGCTTTTGAAGATCCCACATACCATACATGGACACCGAATAGACTCAAAATTAGTTGCATGAATTGCAGGAAAAGTTAAGAAATTATTCAACTCCATCCTCATAGTCAAGATCTTCAATCGTTGAGCATCCAAGATTGATCTCCAGCTTAGATGTATCTTTATATCCCAATATGTAGCTACAAAAGAGGAACACATTTATAATATTATTGCACATATGTATCATAATAGCCCCCCTCCTTCCTCACTATATATCTCTCTCTCACAATGCATGTATTTTCTCCCTAAAAACCTGTTATAGTTAACAAGGGTCCTACATCTAAAGCAAAAAGGATAAACAAGTAATAAAAAAAAAGGTTTTATTTATCTCTCTCACAATCACAAATGTTTTATTTAACTAACATGTAACATGCCACTGAAGCAAAATTTGAAAAGAACATAATGAAAGTTACCAGAAACAAGTGATATTGGATTGAAGGAAGCTCTTCAGTCGGTATCACTTCACTATCTAATCCACTCTATCAAAGATAAATAACAAAAATATTAACTAAGGAGTAAATAAACCATAGTTTCAGCATGAATTTCATTTGCAACATCTAATAACCAATTCTAGCAACCCAAAACTCATTTTCCCGCAAGTAAAATCATATTTTCAGCATTTAAACACCAAATGTCAGCACCTAAACCACAGTCTCAGCAAATAAACCACAGTTTCTGCACATGTACATATCTCCAATGCCAAATTTCCAGTTTCCGCAACTCTAACATACAATTTTAGATCTAAAATTCACATTTCAAGCCATTAAAACTAAGTTCCACACAAAGTTAATCAAAGCTAGGCACTCAAGTCTATTCTTAGTACTCAGTTCCAAACTGAAATTTTTGCTTATGCTTCCATCATAATTGAAACAACCATAACAAGAACTTCGAAGTAAATTTCTTTTTCAAATGAATTTAAAAATACCCTTTGTTTAGGAATCGAGTCTTACATGATTTATCCCAATTCACATCATTTGCATTATCTTTTCCCATCACGGGGCTCCTCTTTGTTGGTAAACTAAACATGACTGTGCACAAGGGGCGCAATCTAGGCCCACTACAAAGAACATATTTGTAGGGAACACATTCGAGGCAATGATGTTCATAAGAAATTTCAATACATACAAGCTTAATTTTGATCTAATGGCATTGAGTTCAATAAGATATATCTACTGCCTTCAGAAACTGAAGAGGATAAACTACAAATACTGCAAGTATATGAAAAATATGGTGAACACATTTAAAGTTCCAAAAGAGCTGTAAAACACAAAAATACTCAATTATCTATCAAACGATTACAATTAGTAACAGATGAGAATTGATGTTTAAAAAGTTCAATTGTTAAACTTATTTATTTGCATGGAAATCAAGCACTCACAATATCCCTTTGGCCAGAAGCAACCGTAAGTAACAATTTTTGGAAGTATGGGTGTGAACACCCCGCGGAACGATGTCCACAAAAATTAATGTTAGGTTTCAGAGAACGATTTGATTGGTTGAATGGAGTCGCCACTCAAGTTTGAGGATAGTACCCGAGAAACCAATTAAAAAATGACTCTTTTACCCTTTGAATGGAAAATATACTACTGGCCTCGTAAAATGAGATTTCTCGAGTCCGAGAGCTTGGTTACGCAAAGGGAAGGAATTTAAAGCACCCCTCGCGCCCGGTGAAACCACCGGTCTCTACTAAATGTTTAAAGGATTTTGAAAATGTTGTTTGAATAGACTTTGTACACCTATTCATGTGAAAGCATGTAGAATGTATTAAAGAGATGAATCAGATATGGGTGGATGCTTGTGCAAAATGTCACAAGTGAATGATTCACATACAAAAGATGTTAAAACTTCACCAAATTGCCCCCAAACTGCCATAGGATGTTCCAGGAACTGATCACAAATACATAACACATCACACCTGGATTGCAATCTGAGCGCCTGGATTAGGCAAATCCAGGCACCTGGAAAGAGCCAATCCAGGCGCCTGGATGGCCTCCCAGACAGAAACTTTAGAACTTCATTTCCCACAACAAACATCAAATGCAATGTATTTAGCTGATTCACACACACTCTAAATGATGTTTAGCAACACTGTAGCAAGCATGGACCGCAAACTCAACTCAAGTGCATGATATGAACTTAAAAATGACTTTGATTTTGAATAATTCAATGATAAGATGCAATATATAAGACACATTTCAGACTTAATACACTGTGTTCATGCATATAAGGTGCTACTTAATCTGATTATACTTGTAACCACATGAAATGGAAATGAGCTCATGCGAAAAATGCAAAGTAAATGCTTGTATTAGACATTAACAATGATGGATGTACTTGTAACATGAAAAATTAACTAAGTACTTTTCAGTTTTGCATGATCAAACTCTATAAATGATATATGGACACATATGAACACCTCTCTCCCATGTAACCTCTTTACAAAGTGTGATTATCACCTCAGCCTACTTTAAATATTCATTGTAATAGGGATTAGAACAAGAAATATGATTAACCTAAACCAATGTATGCAGATGATGTACCATGAAACAGTTGAAAATGCAAGAAAAATAGAAAATATGGTAAGAGAAAAGGGGATCCAGGCGCCTGTATTGAGGGAATGCAGGTGCCTGGACTCAATGCAGGCGCCTAGAAGGTGATGATCCAGGTGCTTGGATTGAGTATTGATGCTCAAAAGAGATTTCTTCCTTGATGATTTTCAAACCTCCCCCAAGCCCTCTTCTGGTATAAAAGACCAGTGAGAACTTGGTTGAGTTCCCCTCAGGGCCTACTTGAGCATATTGGTAGAAAAATCTACCTTGAGAACTTGATTGATGAGCTTTTAGAACAAGTTTGGGAAATTGTAGATTGTTTGATGTAATTGGATTTTGTTTTTGGAAGTGTGAGTGACTGATTGTGGTGTTTTAGTTAGGCTTTTGTAGCGAAGAACAAGGAATTTGTTGAATTTGAGTGGTAGAAGAGTAGGTTTTGAGGTTAAAATGCAATGGGGCAATGAGAGATGAACTAGGAATGGGATTTTTGATGGGATTTCAGCAGCATAACAATAAGGAGAATGAGGGAGAGAGCTGGTCCTTAATGGAGCAGGAGAGGTGGTATAAATAGGCAAGGCAAGGTCCAAAAATGGCCACTTGAACCCCTTAGAGGATCATGCTAGGGGTCTAAGTAGGCCACTCTATTTTCCCTCCACTATACTTCTGTAAAAAATCCTAGAAATCATCTTCAAGACACTCCTCCCCACTCACTTGACCTTGGACAGCAAGTATCTAGAGTGAATCCGGGTGCCTGGAATAGGGGAATCCAGGTGCCTAGATTAGGAGACAGCACCGCATATGAAACTTTGCAAGGCCATTCCGGGTGCTACTCAACTCTGTTTTGTGCATGGTTTGAAATGATAGAAAGCTTGGAAAGTATACTTTCTAACCCAAGTTGTTTGAACCCATGATGATTTATACACCAAAATATGTGACCATTTTACCCTCAGGAGGTCTGAAAAGCAAGTTGTTTTGGTAAAACATGCACATCTCCCTCATTTAAAAACGGATTGAGAGATATTATATATCAATGAAGAGGGTTTTGAATGTACTAGAAGGTGGAATAGGATTGGGTTTATTTTGGAGAGGTTTTGGAGGGGTTATCAAGTTCACAATCAAGCTTTGCATGCTCTTATCAGGTATTTTCTTGATCGGGGATTGCCAAGGATTTTCGTGGGTTCAAATTGGGGTGTCTACAGTTGCCCCTCTTTGACGAGACTTTTCATCATTGATTTGATGCGAGTATTGTCAAAGACTTAGACAGCCCAATCTGCTGCCCAAGAATTTCCAAAGCTACAAAACACAAACATTGAAATCACGTGGTCATGCTCGACGAGCTACCTACGTACCCCATTCTAGGGATCAGATTGGCATAGTTCTTCGGGGCATATGCAAATAAGTTCAACAGGTTTTCCTGGCCCGTGTAACAAACCAAAACATGCAAATCGACGAGCCTTCCCAGGTCGTGAAACGCCAAACAATCAAATCATGTGAATCAACGAGCCTTCCCGGGTTCTGAAACGCCAAACAACACAAATCTCGTGAATCAACAACTCATTCAATCGTATGCATCAACTAGATGGCTAAAACGACTCATGTCGTGTCATGATTAAACACAGCTACCCTCTGAGCAACGGGAAGACTAAATTTGATGGTGGCTATCCTTTGAGCAACAAGATGGCCAGTGATAAAATGATTGTCTACTGAGCAACGAGACAATCGGGGAAATATGATCGCCTACTGAGCAAAGAGGCAATCAACAATGAACCAATCAAAGCATGAACCAAACAAAGCTACCCTCTAAGCAACGGGGAGACTAAATCTGATGGTGGTTATCCCTTGAGCAACAAGATGGCCAGTGATAGGATGATTGTCTACTGAGCAACGAGACAATCGAGGAAATATGATTGCTTACTGAGGAAAGAGGCAATCAACAATGATACAAACAAAGCATGAACCAATCAAATGCACTAGCTTGGTGGCTACATCATGTAATGAATCTATTTTTAAATTGAATGCAAAGATTATCCTAAATGACTTTATTGAAAATGTGGCCATTTCTGGTCTTGAAATTAATTTTGAAGATGACCATTTCTGGTCTTGAAATTATTTTTGATTGAAATTGAAGTGACCATCTCTGGTCTTGAAATTAATTTTGAAGATGGCCATTCCTGGTCTTGAAATTAATTTTGATTGAAATTGAAGTGACCATCTTTGGTCTTGAAATTAATTTTGAAGATGACCAATTCTGGTCTTGAAATTAATTGTTTGTCCCTGAGGATGATTGATTTAAAAGTTGTCCCTCAGGACTATTGGTTTAAAAGTTTGTCCCTCAGGACCATTGATTGAAAAGTTATCCCTTAGGACAATTACGTGTGACTAATGCATCGACACTTGATGACAACAACGATAACATTCCTTTTTTAAAAAGTAGGAGGCGTAATGGGGTGGCTCTTTTACTTTACTGTCTTTCCTTTTTGGCCAAGGTTTTAGGTTTGAGCTTGGCAAGACTTGGGTTTCGGATTGGTTTTAGACTTTTAGGCTCCTATGCCCCAATCCTGGATTGAGGTGTATGCTTCCCCCCTAGAAATGGCATTAAGTTGACATGCCCCAATTTTGGGTTGATGTGCCTGCACAGATGATGAACTTCAATTTTGATTTTCTTTCTCGGCTCTGCTAATGGTTTTGACAACCAATTGACCATGTACCCTAACATGGGTTCTTTGATGCATTAAAATCATTTCCACGAGTCAAGGATAGACAAGACTAAGACTACATGATTGATTGCTTTACAAAGAGGTGGATTTTTACAAGGCCGAGAAATTTGATCGGCCTTTGTCAAGAGGGTGGGCATTGATAAGACTAACAAGGCCAAAGAATTTGTTTGGCCTTTTTGACAAGGGGATGGACTTCGATAAGATTGTTAAGGCCAAGGAATTTGATTGGCCTTTTTTTTTGGAAAAGGGGATGGACTTCGATAAGATTGATAAGGCCAAGGAATTTGATTGGCCTTTTGGATAAGAAGGGCGGACTTTGATAGACAAGGCTAAAGGAATTTGATTGACCATGTTGACCTGACGGATAGGATCAAGAACATGTTAACTCGAAAGATAAGGAAGACTATGTTGACTTGAAGTTTTAAAAGATGGCAAACATGCCTCACCATTGATGTCGAAATTGTCATGATAAAATTAGATTTTGATTTTGTGATTGTTTTACTCCATCAAGTGATGTTTATTCAAATCTTTTTATCAAAACACAAGATTTCTTGTCATGAACCCATGCCCCATATTGCTGATGATGCCTCATTGGTTTTCTTTCAAAATGCCCCAGTGTAGAGGGCTGCTGATGAAGACCCGTTGATATGCCCCAATTTGGATTTTTGCTTTGCATGAC
Source organism: Vaccinium macrocarpon (assembly GCA_022606695.1). Taxonomy (NCBI): domain Eukaryota; kingdom Viridiplantae; phylum Streptophyta; class Magnoliopsida; order Ericales; family Ericaceae; genus Vaccinium; species Vaccinium macrocarpon. The sequence continues at coordinate 22,330,148 of CM040181.1, read as the reverse complement.
GCCAGCGTTTGCACAATGCTTTGACTTTTAATTTTCAAGGGAGATTAGATTGTTCCCTTGTGACTTCAATTCTCACTATCAAGTTGCACTTTCCAATCTTAAAGGACTTTTATCTAGGTTATGACGGGGCCAAGGTTATGGGCTTAGCAAAGGAAGGATTATAGGCTCAAAACATCTCATTTTTCCTCAGGGTTATTTGTGCTAGCAGCTATTTTGGACTTTTTGTGCCATTTTTGCTTTTGATGGGTGCTTTCATGTTCCTCTTCTTGCTTTAAATAAGCACTTCCTTTCATTTGATTTTTTTGTTTCAAATTTCTTCAGTGATCTTCATCTTGTTACACCCATGTATTTGACAAGCCTATGAGTTTGGTGCTTTTATTGTTGTGATACTTTGAATCTTCACACACTTGTATCTTTGGCCCTTTCATTCTACTGGCTGTCATGTGTTTGATACTTTCACATTTCTTGTTTCACCCTAGTGTGGGGGATAGCTGCTTAGCTAGATTATTTTTCAAAGAAATTGATTTAGGCTCAAAGCGGCTTTGTAATGGATATTTATATGGGAAATCAAACAAAGAATGCCTTTCTTCATTTTGAATTGTGCAACTTGATGATGAAAACTCATGCTTGCTCTAACTTTTTCCTAGATCTCATTTTAAAGTTAGATCTAGCGAGCTTTTTGCCTTAACTTTTGCCTAGGCCGCCCTTGCGGGTTTTCAACCTAGCAAGCTTTTCCTATGTCAAAGCATTGCTTCTTGATGCCATCGGGGAATGGTCCCTTGGAAATCCTCCTTGTGCAGAGCGAGGGTTCAATTAAAATTCATCTCATGTTTTAAAGTGATTATCATGTTTCTCAAATGATGGTGTAAAACAATTCCAAGTTGAGGAACTATCACAAAAACCCAAGTTTATGATGATAATTTCAACACAACAGCGTGACATTGATTTTTGATAGTTGTGGCCGAACTGCCAAGGGTTGCCTACGTATCCCTTTGCAAGGAATCAGGTCGTGCGTAGTTTAGGACTACAAAGTTGACTCTATTTTTGGTCTTTTTCTTTTTTGACAACAACAAGACATTATAGACTCGAAGATAAAAACACATAGATGAGGAAAACATAAACTCGAAATACAAACCGATTCAATTAGAAGTGAAAACTTGACTTGATGCTTGAAGACTTCCAAGACTCGTGGAAGATTGAATTATTGCATGGCCATCGATGGTTCATTGATTTGGCGAGGTGTTTGGTTTTGCTAGTGGTGCAAAGATGGATCCGTTGTCAATGAGATCTTGAATCTTGTGGCGGAGGTGATGACACTCATTAGTAGCATGACTAGACATTTGATGGAAGGCACAAGAGGTGTTTGGGTTCTGGTAGGCTGGGAGCTTTTGAGGTAGAGGAATTGGAGGGAGTGATTTGAGAAGTCCGGCTTCGTGGAGTTCTTTGTACACCAAGGATAGGGGTGTAGAGAAATGTGAGAGGGTTCTTTGTGGTTTTTTAGAGTGGCTGATTTGGATAGTGATTTTGTTGATGGGTGAGGTGTTTGCATATATGGATGGGGTGTTTTCAATGTAGTCTTGTTTGGGCTAGAGGATCAAATCTCCTTACTTCAAAACCCCGTTTTGTAGGGCTTCCTCAATCGATAGACCTATCTTGAAGTATGTCTCGAAGTTATGTGCTTGCGCCATCACCATATACTGGGCCAAGTCGGGTTGTAGATTCTTGGTTCTAATCCTCATTTGGTCCTTATCACTGGAGCGATCTATCATTTGTGCGGCCTTCGCCTTCCACCTTTTCACAAACTCTACAAAGGACTCCTTCTCTTTCATCTTGATGCTTTCAAGTTCATGAGTGGTCACCTTGAGGTAGACATTGTACTCATATTACTTTATGAAAATATCCGCCATTTCTTCCCAAGTTTGCCTCCTTGAGATGTCAAGAGACAAGAGCCATTGAAGTGCGGGCCCTATGAGAGTTTGGTGAAACATCTGGGCCATAGTTGGCTCGTTAACGTTTTCAAGTGAGAGGGAGCTTACATACGCCTGAATGTGTCCCTTAGGATTCCAAGTTCCGTCAAACTTTTCAAAGTCCACCGGCTTGAACTTTTCACGGAGTTTAGCATTCGGAAATAGATAGAGCTTATCCATATCAAATCCGATGGTTGCCCGTTGCTCATTCTTGGCTGCTGACTCCTTAAGCTTAGCAATCTTGGCTAGCATCTCGGCCAATTGAATGTTTTTAGCAGGTTGCTCTTGATGGTCATCATTAGGGATTTCTTGGATTTGGGGCCCATCTTCGGGCATTTGAGGTTGGGGTAGTGGCAGACGGCTTTGGATGTTTACCATTATCGCCATGAATTGGGCGATTTGAGTGTCATTGCGGGCCCTCACATCCCGTATCTCCTTCCTTATTTTCTTCATCTCATTTGGGGGATATTGTTCTTGATCTGCCGACATACTTGTTTCAGATATTGGCGATGAAGGTCATGACAATCTTTGCCCGGGTGGTTATATCCAAACATGTAAGGTTTTCTTGATTCAGGACTGACAGTAAAGCAAAAAAGTTGAATTCAAATCGCGCCCCTAGTTTTATTAAAAGAAATGTTGTGCATGTGTCATTGTCGTGTCATCCTAAGATTTAGATTACTTGTCTTTGTCTCAGTTAAGACATTGCACGGATGTTCGAAACAACAACCACGGGTAAGTCGTGACAGGTAGGTTAAATTCCAATCGTCGTGGAATCAGAGCCAATCTCCTTATAGACCATTTGAGACAGAACAATAAGGTTGTTGAAATCCGAATAGGAATGCACTTAAGGCTAGCTCGACACACAAGGAGCCGTTTGAGCATGGCAAACACTGGAGGTATCTCAAACTCCGTGGATTTAAAGTCTCCTAGATTGAATCCTATCCTAAGGACTCTCCTACCGATTTCGATCTCACTTTAGGCATTGCACAGAAGATTTTCCAACACTCCGGGTAGGCCATTACTCGGCAGGTTAAATTCCAAACTTGCTGGAATCAGAGCCAATCGCTTTTCTTGACCATCCGAGACAGAGCAATTTGGGTGTTGTAATCCAGATACTAACGACCCTAAGGCTAGTTTAAATCACGGCTGCCGTTTGGGCATGACCAACACCGGAGGTATCTTAAACTCCATGGATTTTTAGTCTCCTAGACTGGATTCGACAGCTTTGGAAGATTTCCCCAATCCTCAAGTTTTCTTTTTAAGAAACAAGTCCTCGATATCGGACAACTGGATTTGGGAAAGCATGATTTACAGAAATTTTGGCAATAATCTAAATTCGGATATTTAAGAGCGGTTGTCCCTTCTTGGGCTAACGTCCCTTAAAACCCATTTAGTTCATTGTCAAGAATCTAATCATTCAAAGTTTCCCATGTTCGGTCGTCCTAAAGACTAACTTGTAAGAACAATGCACATTTGGAATGCACAACTCATCATTGGGCTGGGACAACCTTCTACTAACCGCCGGGGACCGACTTATACTAAACTAATGGTGAACAAGACACAAAAGACTGTATGTACAGATGCAAATGCGTGCATGTATGCAGTATGGCATGCTGAGGAAAACAGTAATACATAACATGTAACAGGATAGAGCACATAATCCTAATACATTGGTTGGTTATCTAACACGGGATTCTATGGTTATCTATATGCAAAGGCTGGTTTTGGTTTGAAAGGGTACCCCGGACTCAAAGCCAAAACTATCTCCCACCGCCAAGGATCCCGCAAGGTGATGGTAATAATGACAATTGTGACTTATCACGGTCGGAGTTGCTGAGCATTTCGAGATTCCCTGTCACCGACAAGCCAAGCAAGATTGCCGAAACACGTCAGCGAGGCTAGTAACTATGCACGTGCAATGCAAAAAGTCCATAAAAACAACATTTTTAAAATCCATTGAACATTTTTCAAGTCTAGCTATCAATGATTAATACACATTTTAATAAAATTACACATAAGTGTAATAATACAAATATATATATTAACCAGATTCCCTAGCGAAGTCGCCAGCTTATGAACACCCTGCGGAGCGATGTCCACGAAAATTGATGTTAGGTTTCAGAGAATGATTTGATTGGTTGAATGGAGTCACCACCCGGGTTTGAGGACAGTACCCGAGAAACCAATTGAAAAATGACTCTTTTGCCCTTTGAATGGAAAATATACTACTGGCCTCGCAAAATGAGATTTCTTGGGTCCAGGAGCTAGGTTAAGCGAAAGGAAGGAATTTAAAGCACCCCTCACGCCCGGTGAAATCATCGGTCTCTACTAAATGTTTAAAGGATTTTGAAAACGTAGTTTGAATAGACTTTGTACACCTATTCATGTGAAAGCACGTAGAATGTGTAAAGACCCATATTTTCATATTATTTTTCGGAAATAAAGTTTGAGAAATATGAGAAACTAATTAAAATGTTAAAATATTAAATTAATAAATGTTGTGAGTGGGATTGGACCTATTTGCATTACACAAGCCACATTGGGACTTGGAGTGTAATTACTTGTTATATATGTGTGTGTGTCTGGTGGGAGAGGGGAAAGAAATCATCTTCCTCCCCCAAAATAATCAGCCGTCTCTCTCCCTCTCTCTCCTCCATGCTTTCTCCCACTTCTCTCTTCTCAAATCTAACCGAAATTTGAGCTCCAAACTTAGTCCCTTCACAAAAGCTTCTCCAAATTTCGTGCTCTACGTGTTGATATGCTTATTTCCCACCGGTATTTGAAGAATTTTCGTTGGATTTTGAAGCAAGAGTTGGGGTTTAGCTCATTGGTGGGTTTCAAGCTTCTAAACATTAAGGTAGGGGACAAATTTCTACCTTCTCTAAGTGTATGTTGAATGAATTAATGCACTACTATTGTTGTTTCTCTTAAAATTTTCATTTTTCACTTGTTTGTCACCATAGAAATTGAGTTTGGAGTTGAATAAGTTTGGGTTTGCATATTTGGTTGATAACCCTATGAATTGGTTGTGAATGTGTTTACCTCATTTGCTTAGTTGTGTTTTGAAACCCCAAATTTGGACTTGGAATGAAGCCCCATCTATTTGAGCAAGGTTGCAAATTTTCCACCGAAACCCAGGTGGATCGATCCACTCTTAACAGTGGATCGATCCAAAACCCTCTGTTCCACTTTTTGGTACGTAGTGGATCGATCCCTCTCAGCAGGTGGATCGATCCGAATGGCTTGTTCTCGGATTACACTTGAGTGGATCGATCCACTCAAGGAGTGGATCGATCCAGAATGGTCTGCTCGCGGATTTCCTAGAGTGGATCGATCCACTCCTTGCTTGGATCGATCCAGAATCATCTGTTCACGGATTTCCTAGGGTGGATCGATCCACTCTTGAAAGTGGATCGATCCAGATTCCTTTGTTCAGACAGATTTTTTTTCCAACTTTGAGGGCACGCCCCGGCTTCATCCGAACTCTGATTGAGGCGATTCTTGAACCGTTAGAAAGCTCTACGAGTCTACTTTCAAACCCAATTGGTTTCACATTCATATCCTTTGTATTTTGAGAGAAATGCCCTTTTTACTATCAGCGTGTCGTATTTTCTCGAGGTTTATAACTCCGTTTTTGTGTTCCATCGTTCCGGGCCCTCATTGGCCATTTCAAAACTTCTCGAATTGACCTCTAAGCTTCGGTAACTTATCATGGTGCATTTTATGCTTTGTCTTGATTGTCTTGGTTTCTCACGCACATTGGACACGTGTTAATTTGACCATCATCGACACATTTTGAGTGTTTTTAACAAAGATGATTGTGTGAATGCTTTGGACACTTGTGAAAGGTTAATGTGATACGTGAATTGGTTTTGAGCACTAAGTTGAACTTAGGAGTTGATAAATGGTAATATAAATGTGAAATAAGTGACACGGGGCCCGAAAGGGTATGCGGAGTGACGGGGTTTCGAAAGGGTATGCCGGGGTGACACGGGGCCTTTATGGTATGCCCGAGTGACCACGGGGCCTATATGGCATGCGGGAAAATGATCAAATGGTTGGAAATGAATGAGATGGATATGGATATTGTGCAAAATATATGAGGTATGTTGTGTGAGTGTCGGACATGAATGGCGGGAGTAAATGAAATCTAATTGATGATGTGCTTTCTTTGGAGGACGGGGGCCTTTGTGGCATGCTCGGAGAACAAGTAAATGATTAAAAGGAATAAGATGTATTTGATAAATGTAAATGATGTTTGGGTTATTTTAGACGTTTTGGATATTTGTGAAGTGTTGGGAAATATAATGTTTGTGTGAATAACTGTGTTTTGATGGGACTGAACCTATGACACGTAATGTGATGATTATGAGAAAACTTATGGATATTCTGGTTTCATTAGATCTTTGAGGCATCTCCTAGACATTTTGTCATCGAGTTGGTTTACCTTGGTCCATCTAGGTTTACTCATTCATGTGTATTGTACTTTCATGTGCATCTTTCATTCCATATACCCTTAGTGTTGGTAGAAATGTTTCCTACGAGCTAGTGAGCTCACCCTATCTTTCCCAGGTACACAGCATGGAGCATGATCTCGGATGCGTGGAGTGTGATGCATGCCATGAAGACTTTATGAGCATGAAGTTATTTTCTCAACTTCATACTAAGTACATGTTTTGAAAGAAAATATTGAAATTTTAATTTCTCCAAACTTTTGACTATTTCAGTTTATGTAATAACTTTAAACCTTTGTTATTTTGTATGAGTACGGGTACCCTTGAACAGAAGTTTATTGTACTTGACTTGACTTTATATGAAAAATTATTTGACTTTGATCAATCATACGTGGATTTTTATTTGTATTTTCGCTATTTAAAATTGAGGGCGTGACAGAATGTATTAAAGAGATGAATCAGATATGGGTGGATGCTTGTGCAAAATGTCATGAGTGAATGATTCACATACAAAAGATGCTGAAACTTCAACAAATTGCCCCCTAATTGCCTTAGGATGTTCCAGGAATTGATCACAAATACCCAACATATCACACCTGGATTGCAATCTGGGCACCTGGATTTGGCAGATCCAGGTGCCTGGATTGAATACAAGCACCTGGAAAGAGCCAATCCAGGCGCCTGGATGGCCTCCCAGACAGAAACTTTAGAACTTCATTTCCCACAGCAGACATCAAATGCAATGTATTTAGCTGATTCACACACACTCTAAATGATGTTTAGCAAGATTAGGAGACAACACAGCATATGAAACTTCGTAGGGCCATTCCGGGTGCTACCGAACTCTGTTTTGTGCATGGTTTGAAGCGTTAGAAAGCATGAAAAGTCTACTTTCTAACCCAAGTGGTTTGAACCCAAGATTATTTGTACACCAAAATATGTGACCATTTTACCCTTAGAAGGTCGGAAAAGCAAGTTGTTTTGGTAAAACATGCACATCTCCCTCATTTAAAAATGGATTGAGACATATTATATATCAATGAAGAGGTTTTTGAATGTACTAGAAGGTGGAATAGGATTTGTTTTATTTTGGAGGGGTTATCAAGTTCACTATTAAGCTCTGCATGCTCTTATCAGGCATTTTTATCATTGGGGATTGCCAAGGATTTTCGTGGGTTCAAATTGGGGAGTCGACAATGGGATCATAGTTGTAACCCATAGTAGCAAAGTTCCAATAAAGTAGATAAAGACACAAAAGAAAGAAAGAGATTCATTTGGGCATTTTATTAGACACCTGACCTATAAAAGAAAGAAATAGATTCATTTGATTAGAGTTTCACTCATGATATGCATATTGTGAAAAAATCTACATGAATAACCTTATATACATACCTAGAGGGAGAGAGGGCACCACAAATAGCTAAAGCTTACTTAAGAGGAGGCACGAGAGAGTAGGTTGAGCACAAGTCGTCGCCAACGGTTTCTGCTTACTGATGGAGTGATAGAGCAAGAGAGCAATGAAGAGGGAAGGAGGGAGGGAAAGAAATTGTCAAAAAATTCTAATCGAAAGCTGCACCCATAAATATCTTCTAGCTAGGGTTTTTTTGCAGACGGTTGAGAGTGAGAGGGGATAGAGAGCAAGCTAGAAAAGAATAGATGGAGGGAATTTGATTGAAGTTAGAGTTTTCGATACCATGTCTAAAATGAATCAGGGATTTCGATACCGCGCATGCCAGCTACAAAGCATGATGTTTTCCATAACAGCTTCTTCGTTTCCATCTCAGTTTGGGGAAGCTTTCCATCACAACTAAAAAGCGTGATGGTTTTCGGCTTGCTGCTTCGTTTTCATCTCGGTTTGGGAAGCATAAAATAACAACTTTTTAGCGTGATGGTTAGTGATGCTGGGCTGAATTTCACGTGGTTTGGAGTTTTGGGGAGTATTTGTTTTTATATCACACTTAAATGTAAAAATGACATAAAAAACAGTAGTTACAATCTCGCTTTTTTAACCCGTAAGATTAAATTTTTTCCTTCTATTTCATTATCACACTTTTTTTTTGTAAAAGTGACATCTTTTTCTTTTCCTTAGTGTGATCCATATCTATTATTGTAATAATGAATCGTTTTTACATTGGGAGTCCTTTCTCTTATGGGACTCTATCCATATAGAAACACAATCTCTATTCTACAAGAATTTTTTACATGTTAGGAATCCTTCCCATTATCAGAATCGTTTTTATGCTGGGAGTCCTTTCTCTTATGGGACTTGTCCCATATGGCAATATAATTAGAATCCCTTCATTATAAGGATTATGTATCTAAATTGGACTTCTTGCCCAATATGGAAGCTTAATGCTAATCTCTTAATTCTTAAGATTTACCTCTTACAACGTAAGAGTCTATTCCAAATCCTTCTAGAATGTCTTGCCACATTACCACATAGGTGGTTATCTTGGCAATATACTTGTCTATCCTCAAATGACAATGCCGATCAGTTACCTTGCTTGACACTGGCCCTATGCACCCTCTCATGGTGCTACCACCATCTCGTGGTGTTGTTCTGGCCATACATGTGGCCTATACTGCTCAACTATAACCTGGGCCTCCATCATGTGGTCCCCCCAAATTGGGCCACCCTTATGTGGTGTCCAGGTTGAGCACGTGGTTCACACATACTTAATTGGGTATTTTCTTATCTAATTGAATTTTGCCTTCTCCAATAATTTGAAAGGACGCTTGAGGGACACGTGATACTTTGAAAAAAGAATGTTTATGACTTAAAGTTGGTTTTGTGGTTACTAGGGTCACCATTTGGTGCAACCCTAGGAATGGGTTACGAAGCCTGGGAATCTCGACAGTGGTTACAAGGCCATAAATCTCGGCAGAGGGCTACGAGGTGTAAGGACCCGTGTAAAAAATCACTTTTGGAGAAGTTTCGATTTGGTTGATAAAAAGTCCCGGTAATTGTTCCTTGAATTTTTCTAATCACAATGGTATAATTGGAAGTTATTTTTTAGTAAGGAAAAATCATCTTTCGCCCATTTTTTTTAGGAGAAAAATGTGTCTTTTTTTCGGTTTTGTACTAAAAGTGGGGGAATGAGATTTTGATGTGATGAAAATTTCAAAATTTTAGAAATGTCATTGTTTCCAATGGGGGGTACTTCCTTATTTTCATAAATAAATTAAAGTCTTTACTTAAATTTGATTTCTGAAAATGAGTGTTGTGCGGGAACATGCCTAGCTGGCATAGTGTGAAATAAAAGTTGGGGTTTTGCGAGGAATGTTGAAAAATGTTAATTGACTAAATGTGGGATTGTGGTTAATGGGATGGGGTCACATTTTGTATACACAAGTGACTTTTGGATGTGATGTGTAATTAGGGGGTTAAAATATGAAGTGTATGGGAGAAGTTTGTAAAATCTTGCCCTCCCCACTCAACCACTTCAAGAACCAAGGTCATTTATTTTCATGTTCTACACACTCTATAGAGCATGGGTTGCCGTGTATTCACACCAAGAGCTCCAAATCTGAGATTTGAAGTTTCTACAGCTAGGGTTTCATTCATCTTCCATTTAAAAAAAAAACCTTGAGGTAGGGGAACAATGTCTACTCTCTCTCGTTGTATGCTTGCAATTTATTGCATATATCTTGTTATAGCCTTCAATTCCATTGAAAATCATGTTTTCCCCAAATTGTGTGGGTTTTCCCAACTTAGATTCTTCGATATATGAAATTACTTGTTGATTGATGAAATTTGGAGTGAAATTGATCTTCCTCCATGTTTAATTGTTGCTTGGCATATTTATTTTGTGCCTAGACTATCGCATTTGTGATTTGGTTGAAATTCCACACCTTAGAGGTGAAAAACTGCATAGTTACTATTCATAATTTGGATACTTGGACTCACGCACCTAGCGTAAGTAGAATAGTTCTCCTACGAGCACATGTGCTCACCCTATCATTTTTTAGCTACTCAGCTGTGATCGTGCATGGTTTGGAGTGCATGACTTGGATTGATGAGCACACATGACTTGGAGTTATTTTATTCTTCTACTATGCACTGTCTTTTGGGTAGATGATAATGTAACTCTAATATTTTCACTATCGTTTTGACATTGAACTTGTAATAATTTAGGGGATATGACTTTGATTTCACCTTTGGGGCAAAGGGTGTCCAAACATTATTTTTTTGACTTCACCTTTGGAGCAAGGGTGCCCGAATATTTGAATTATAGAATATTATTCGATTTCACCTTTGGGGCAAGGGTCCCCGAACATTTGATATCTAATTGGGCTAATGATGTACTTTATTTTATGGAAATTTTATCATTTGACTTATTTATTGGTGAAGTTCCTTTATTTATGTTTTCTTTTTCTAAAATGAGGGCGCGACACAAGGTCCTAGGGAGACGTCCCGAATACTCAGCCTAGGTAACAAGGCCCAAAATACTCGGCAGGGGTTACAAGACCCAAAATTCCCAGTTTCAATTTTATCTTGATGTTAGATTGTATCTCGATGTTGTTTATTTGTTGATCGGTTTAGATTACCTTATCTCTCTTAAGCTCATCTCATTTCATATGCATTTAGAGTTTGTAAGGAATTCTTTCTAGTGTAGCTCATCCCAATAATTTGATGTACCTAACACGGAGGATGAGTTGATTGGCGTGGTGCATTTGCATGGATGAAAGACATATAATGAAGAGTTATTTGATCATCTTTTATATATCATATTTTTTAAAAGATGAACTTTGTAAATTTTTATCTTTTTGACTTTGGAAGAATGAAAACCTTAACACTTTTACTTGTGTTTTTATCACGGGATATAGGCACCCGATTTAGACTCATTATGTGTTATGAATATGGAACGCTGTGAGTTGGCCTTTGGAGGAAAATGTAAAGAATTAATGGAGTTATTTTATTGAGAAATGTTTATTAAATTATGTTGAAAATGAAAATTGAGGGTGTGACAATTTTCTTATTTTCTATAGGTGATAACTTCTCTAGGCTAAAAACAATTTAAATTATTATCCTTGGCATTACATAGGTAACTATGAGGATAGAATTTACCCAAAAAAACTGTGAGGATAGATATTGGAATCGTTCATCAAAAAATTGAGGAAAGATTCAAAACTTTAATCCAACTTTTGAATTTTTTTTTTTTTTAAAATTCACGTTTAAGTAAAGTAAAAAAAAAAAGTGAAACAAAGAAAGATAAGCTGATTTACACCCGAGAGAGAGAGAGAGAGAGAGAGAGAGAGAGAGAGAGAGAGAGAGAGAGAGAGAGAGAGAGAGAGAGAGAGAGAGAGAGATAAGCAAAGTGTTTTTTTTAAACTTTTTTTTATTGTAAATCATGTGGAAAGCAAGTTTAAGGTTTGGCAAAATAAACAAAAAATACTTTTTCCATTGGACAAGTTGGGTATAATAAACTTACAATAGGTATGGATATTGTATAAATTTGAAGATACAGACAGACAATTCGAATTGTAACTTCAATTTATTTTGTGTTTGAAAAATCTGCTTGAACGCATATTTTATACTCCTAAGTTCTCCATTTTTCTAAATTTACACTATTTGAGTAATCTCCTAAAAATGCTGTTACACTGGCAATCATTCCACTGTTACTACTCCCTCCGTCCCATATTGTTTATCTACTTTTACTGCTTGGACCTCTTACAAAATTGTCTATATATTTCAATTTGTAATATTTTTATATGAAATATGGATATTGTTTGATAGATCTCAATTAGTTCTATTAAACAAGGTTTTCAAAATTTAATACTATTAAAAAATATTTTTTTTATATGCAATATAAATTTTATTTGATAGATCTCAATTAGTTTATTAAATAAAATTTTTGAAATAAAAAATATTATAGATTGTAAAATACAATCAATTGTTTGAATGACATGACTGTTAAACAGAACTAGTAATTTGAACAGATAGGAAAACACCTTCTGAACAAATTGGACGGATCGGATTTTTCAAAAATAATTTGAATATATATATATATATATATATATATATATATTTATATATATATATATATATATTTATAATCCAGATTTTTAATATATATATTTACATTTTTTGCGAAAGCTGCTTGGATCAAGCCCTTCCCGGTATTTTTTTTTAAAGATTTCTAGCGAGAACACTTGAAAACACCTTCTGAACACATTGGACGGATTGGATTTTCCAAAAATAATTTGCAACACAAAAAAAACCATTTTTTTTATTTCCGGGAGGTGTGGACTAGAAAATCCACTTATATATAGAGTGAGCCTCCTATCTAAACCACTAAATCTGGACCTATCGTCCGGACCTCACTTTCCAAACCAAATTTCGACGATCCAAACCGTTAGAAGTGTTTAAAATACATTTTTAAGGTCCAACTCAAGGATTTGGCAAAAAAAAAGTACCCGGAAGGGCTTGATCGGAGCAGTTTTTCATAAAAATGCATTTGTTGGGCCATAAAAACATGTTTAGACACATCTAACAGTTCGGATCGTCAAGATTTGGTCCGAAAAGTGGACGTCCGGACGTTAACAAGTTGCAGGAGTTTGGACTAGAAGTTTATTGTATATATATAATTTTTTAAAAAGTTCGTACCTAGAATTTTAGACGAAGAAATTGTGATGGATTCTTTCTTTAAAACTGAGATATTTTTAGGGAATTGATATTATCACCCATTTTGTCTCAATTAGGTGAAATTACTAAATCACCCTTGTATTTTGAAAGCAAAAGAAAAATGTAATTAAAAGTATAAGGGTGATTCAGTAACTTCACCTAATAGAGACAAAATGGGGAGTGTCAATATCAATTCTCTACTTTTATTCGAATGGCTTTGAGTCCATTTAGTTGGGAAAATGATATGGGTGCACCAAATGGTGTACTCCTAATGCACACCAACCTGATGTGACAAATAAGAAGAAGTCCACTTTTTAGGTGAGCTCCACATTAAACATTTCCTCCTTTGCTACATCAGAGTTGTGTGCATTTGGGATGCATAAGTGGTGTATCCATAGAATAGCATTATTAAGTTAGTTGTATCCCACTTATGTACTTTATGTCACATGACTAAAAAAAAGGGGATACTATTTTACTCTGTTGAATGACTAATCAACGAGGAACAATCATCCAAGTCAATGACAGTAATTTGCATGGATATGCACGCAGGCAGAGAATAAATGACTGGATTTGTGCTGTTGCTTTTCATTAAATTCTCCACTGGAAAAGGGCGGGTTTGGTGAGCTCCCCGCATCCTCCATTTACCTCTACAAATCCAGTTGAGATGAATGTTAGACAGTCGACTATGCGTACGTATACGATATACAAATATCCGTATGCGCACGAACACATTTGAATTGTCTATTTCAGGAATTAACCGTTTGAATTTTACATGAAAAAGTTTTTTTTAAATTTAGACAGTCGAAAATATGCAAGAATGGTGAAGATACACCGTCTGTGTATTATTCGTACGAGGGCATGCATATGTGTTGTTTTTTTGCTAGTTAAATTTCTTCTAGCGTATTTAATTTAGGGGTACTTTGGGAGCCTCATATTTTACTTTGTGCATTTTTTTTTAAATACATTTTTAGCATTTTATAACTAGAATACATCATGAATTTGTAAAGTATTTTGGAGATATTTACAGAATATATTTTAAAATATGAGTAGTGTTTGAAACATATGTGCAAAATATATTATATTAGGTTTTTTTGTTAACTAAAATGAGAAAAATAAAAAATGAGAAATCAAAAAGTTTTTCTCATGATATTTTTGGCTTTTCCTCCCTAATGTCCATAAATGAAAACCCATTTTCAAAGAACGTGTTAAGAATAAAGTCTTCCAAACCCTCGAAACTTGAATGTAAAAATGAAAAATGCAAAAAGCAAGTTGCCAAACACCCCTTTGTCCAACTTCTCCCTTTTATCTGTTAAAAACATAAATAAATAAACTTCTTCCTTTTCACCTGTTTTCTACTGAAAACTAATTTCTTGATTAAAATTTTGATTAGCAAAATGGATGGCTAATAAAATTTGCATCATTTCCAAAAAAAAAAACTAAAAAAAGGGAACTTTTCTGCGTAGCTCCTGCGCAAGGAAAACCTTTATGTTACCTATAATGTTTTGTAAATGCTCAAAAAATTACCTTTTTATGTTACCTATATTAGCTAAGAGCATCTGCAAAAAGAGCATCTGCAATGACCTTTGTAAAACGCTCATTAGTGTGAATGACTAAAATTTTAGCCGGTGATTGTGCAAAAATTTAGTCAAATGGACTAGATAAATTATGTCATTAGGCTATCACCAATAACTGACTCTATAAATATAAATTTGGCCACCTATTTATGCATCCATTAAACTTTGTGGAGCCCAATCGCCTAACAATTTTTAAAATAATTGAGTGGTTATAAAAAAATCAATTCAATCGGATATTTTTAAGAGATTGATTTAATTTGTTCAATTTTATATTCAGAATTCAGAACCTATAATTTGAAAGAATTTTGAAGAAAAAAAATTAAACAATTGGGCACTCAGCATTCTCTTGATTTGTTGTAGGACTTTGATATGAGGAGCATAAATTAAAAAATATCTTGATTGGACATTGTTGGGTATCTAATGCTAATATTATTTTAAAAATATGACCTCTTTATACTTGTTGATTTCTAATGAAGATAATTTTTTTAGTAAACGCTTCTTAAAAAGCCTTACGATATCCGATGAAGAAAAAAAATCAGAAAAAGAAAAAAGCAAACTCAAGTTTCGTTATGCTTCCAAAGTCGAAAAAAAAAGAGGAGTAAAAAAAAAAAAAAAAACGAAGAGTCCAATCAAAGAATTTTCCATCCCTTTAAAAAAAAGAGTCCAATCAAACAATGCGGCTCTATGTAATTATTAAACTGTTGATCCAGAATTGTAGTACGATCGTAGTGAATTGCATTAATCTAGTATCCTTAAATGTCTTAGGCCTGCTTTGACTAAAAAAGTTGACGGACTTTTTATTTTATCATTCTTTGATTATTTTTGCCTTTTTTTGTTTGTATAAAATTTTTGTGTATTATTAGTTCATCTCGGCGAAAAGATTAAAAAAAGCATAAAATTATGACTGAAGCTTAATTTTTTTGAATAAAGACAAAAATAAGCCAAAAAATCAGCTTTTTACAATTTTTTTTCTTATTTAAAAAATTAAAAGTCCTAGTTATAATCTTTTATCTTTTTGGATTTGTCTTGCCGAGACTAACCAATAATACTCAAAAAGTCGATGCAAAATTAACAAACGCAAAAAAAAAAAATCAAATAAAAACAAAACAAAAAGTTAAGTTGTTTTTTTTAGCCAAACTTAGCCTTAATATGGTAGAACGTTTTTTCAATGTTGAGCGGGTACCACGTGGTGTTTTGTTGCCCATATTCAGTTGTTCAAAAATGTAATGGAGATTAAAAGTGCTTGGATGGATTTAAAAAATAAAAGAAAGAAAAATCCGACGGCTTGGATTAAAAATGTCGGATAGATTTAAAAAAATAAAATAGGAAAATCCGTTGCATTTTTGGACCGTCGGATGTGTACGTGCAAGTAGATAACACGTTAACCATAACCGCTTGGCCATAAAAAATTCGGATTACAATTTTTTTTTTGCAATCTTATCTTCTTCTTTTTTTTTGGAAATAGTCATTGCCACTTGTCATTTACATAGGATGAAGTTGTTACAGAGTTGATCAAGAGATTTGAATCAATCTTTTCGAAATTCTCAAACGCCATATCTCGACAAACAGAGCTTAGATTTGGTACACCATTGAATAGCGAGGAAAAATGAGCCAAAATCGTTATGAAAATATAGAAAAAAAAATTTAAAATTCTTTATTGAAGTGTTTTATTAAAAAAAAACTATAGTAATAAAATCAAGTCGATCGAATATCATTATTACAGTAAACATAGCAAAATGCTTTGCAGTGTATTTTCTGTATCCATTTTCATATTAAGTTACTAGGGGAAAAAAAACGTGATTCATTTATTAGATTACTCATGTTTAATTAATTTAATTTTTAACAAGAATTTTAAACCTGTAAGACTCAAATAAAGAAAATGTATCATGATTTTGAATATCAAGACAAGGCCCGTAAGCCCGGCACAGCAGGGCTTCGGCCTCCAGCACATTGGAATAATTACTCCTCTTCCGAGCCCTAAACAAATCTTTTTTTGCGAGAGGGGCAAAAAGGGCAATCGATTGGTAGAACAGGGACAAAGAGGCAAGTCAGAAGCACATTTAATAAATCATTCAGAGGAAGAAGAAGAGGTCCCCTCTCTCTCTCTCTCTCTCTCTCTCTCTTAATAGTAAGTAACAAACCTACTATTCTTTCTCTTGTACAAATCCAACGGTCACCACTTTTCTCCGTCCACATCATCTTCTGAAGGACACACAGGCAAGCTGTATGTATGCATGTTTATCTACAAAAAACAATAACATAGACGACGTCATGATGATGATTCACTCTCTTCCTTAATCCTCCTCCTCCTCCTATTCCTTTCTCACTTTCTATTCTCTCTTTTGAGTTTTGTGTGCAAACAAATCAAAGAAAGACGTATACAGAAGAACCCTAGAAAGAAAGAGGTTCATTCGAATATACACCATTTTCTATATTCTGGTTCCAACGAAGAAGATTAATATCATCGTTTTCTGATCACCTGAATGTTTTCATTTGCATCTCGCAGATTATTATTATTATAATAATATAGAGCCAGCACTTTTGGAGAGACAAAGGCCCGATCTGAAGACGTTTTTAGCCCAAGGAAGACAAGGTCGTATAATCAACGAGTACTACAGGTGAGATTTGGATGTTAATTTGGTTTATTGTTTATTTTTCTTTTGTGTTACTACTTTGTTTATTTTAATCTTGACGTTAATTTGGGTATTCCAGTGAAGAGAATATTTGCGAGATTTGATTGATGTGATTTTTTTTATATTTATTATTTTATTTTTCTCATTTCGAAAACAGATCTGAAAAGTGGAATATCTTGCTTGCATTCCAAGTTGATATTATTAACAGTTATAGAAAGATTAAAGGATTTATTTAGTCTCAGAATGCGCGTTAATTAGTTCTTGGATTACGCCTGTGATTGGCAAATACATAATGCTTACATGAAACTACCCTTTGTGAAATGAAGTAAATTTTTTTTTTTTAATTGTAAGAAAGATATACTAAATGGTAAATAGGTGCTGAAGTGAAAAAATAAAAAATACTCCTACCTAGCAGAGGAAGAATCGATAGTGAAAAACTCAAAACCACACCATAATTTTACTTATTATTTCAAGAAAACAACCATAATTTTGCTTGCGCTTTTTCATGGGTTCAAGGTATAGAATGTTTTTATTTTACATTTTGTTCATTCAATGATTCTTTTTTTTTTTGGTATGAAAATAATGTTTACTTTGAGATGTTAATTTATTTCAATTTTGTTAGGTTAAATACAACAAGCACGTTTTAAAGTTGATGTAGACAGTTTTTCCTGTGTATAGACGTTTTAGTAGACATGGACGAATGCAGGATTCTTATATTGAGGAGGCAGGAAAATACTGTAATTTGCAATTCGTTTTTACAAGCTTTATAGTAATAGTTTGATACGCGCTGGTTCAGGTTACCAAAAATGCGAGATTTGTTATTAAGAGGCTTTCGAAAAGTTTTGTAGAGATGGTTATGGAAAGTATAGATAGTGATGGGTTCTCCTCACCTTTTTTATTTTTAGATGAAGCAAGTCAAAATCAATCAATCACTCTGTGTATGGATGTAATGATTATGCCCTATTGACACTTGTTTAGATTTGCTTAAATTTATAGTACAACTATGATACACATCTCACATCGAAAGTCTATCGCAGTGATTTTAGAAATATAAAGAACTATATAAACTATTATGAATTACTTCCTCCGTCGCATAAAATTTGACACTCTCACTATTTCAGTTTAAAATTGATTATTTCTTTTAATCTGTAATGTTTTATATAAGGAATATGGATCTCGTTTGATAGATTTTAATTAGTTTTTTTGAATAATGTTTTGAAAATCGCATAAAACGCTATGAATTGAAAGATATAGGCAATTTAAAAATGACACGCACTCCCGAAAGTGTCAAACTTTGCGAGACGGAGGGAGTAGTACTTTGTGCTTAAAAAATTTGGATCAGATAGTGTAACTTATGAATCAAATTAAGGTACTGATCCAGTGATTTACATGAAACGTTACAAGACAAGCGAATTAAAGAGTGTATGCACTTAGTGTCTAGTGACTAGCTCCTTCCTTTAATACATCAGGCCTTCTTCCAATTTTTTGACTTAAACTCAAACCTAACCTATTGCCTTTTAAGCGACCTAAAAACTGACTTAACAACTCTTAAATCTCTCTCTCTCTCTCTCTCTCTCTCTCCCCATAAACGTATAGAGACAATGATGTCAAATGATGCATCAGTACCGGGCTGATGAGTTGCGGGCTGACGACATCACATTCACCCCCTCAACTTTTAAGTAATTTTATTTGTTTGCGGATATTTTGGTGTTTATAACATAATTGATCAGTGTTATGGCCATAAGATGACCTTCTTTACAACTTACTTTAGGCTTTCTAAAATTCAATTTTCTTACCCTAACCCCTTAAAAACTAAAAAATAATCAAATACTTGGTTTATTTTTTTGTCAAATTCTTGCATCCGTCACTAATTTCAACTTTTACAGAGATTGGCAAAAAAGAAGAAGGATGACATCGACGACAACACCATGCGCTGCGTGCAAGTTACAGCGTCGAAAATGCACTCAAGAGTGCGTTTTTGCGCCCTACTTTCCTCCGGACCAGCCCCAGAAATTCGAGACTGTACACAAGGTATTTGGTGCGAGCAACGTGGCCAAGATACTCAGCGAACTGGCACCGGCCCAGCGAGAGGACGCGGTCAACTCCCTTGCTTACGAGGCCGATGCCAGGCTCCGCGACCCAGTCTACGGCTGCGTGGGGCTCATATCCGTCCTCCAACACCGACTCAAGCAAGTCCAGATCAACCTCTACAATGCCAAAAAAGAACTGGCTACTTACATTGGACCCCAGGCAATGTTACCGATTCTAAATCCTCAAAACTACCCTCAGCCGCAGCAACAAATGGTGGAGGCGCAGCAGTTGGCGGCAGTTTTGGCAGCGAGAGAGCAGCAGGAAATAATGCGGAGTTATGAGCAGCAGCAGCAGCAGCAGGAGTTTGTGAGGTTTGGTGGTGGTGGTGGGTTTGACCCGGTTGCTGGAAATGTGTTCCACCAGATGAATGGTAGTTTGGGTTTGGGTTTGGGTTCATTTGTTGATAATAGTGGTTATCAAATTCAGCAGCAGGGACAGGGACAAGAGCATTCTCAGCAGCTTCAGCTTCAGCTTCAATCACAGGCTCTGATTCAGCAGCAACAACAATTGCAGGTGATTCCGAAGCAGCATAACAAGAGGTCTGGCAGTGAGGAGGGTCGGAGTGTTGTTTAAACATGTTTTGGTTTCAGGTACATCTCTCTCTCTCTCTCTCTCACCTCTCTTATCCTCTTTGGTATCAACGTTTTAAGCAGCGGTAGCGGTTAGCAGTGTAAGAGTATGGAAAGTACGGAGTGATACGTAGTGAAAATCTAAGTGTAGGGGTTGTCATTTTTTTCAAATTATTGTTGGCACTAGAGCAGTGAAAGGCTGAAAGCTATCATAGTGGTCAAGTATCAGCCATATTGGCTATGAAGGAGGCAAAAAAATTAGAGACGAAGTAATTTGGTACCGGTGTTGTTACACGTGTGAATTTTTTTGTATCACTGAGATATACATAGACAATACTAGAGAGCCGAAAATCAAGATTTAGTGGCCGATATGCTTTGTAACGAGAGTCAACTTTGAGCTAAAGATTAAGGTGTGGGTGCTTTAGGTCCCAGAATTTACAAATTTTAAAGGTCACTTTCACTTTCGTACCCTTATAATAGTCCCCACAAAAAATGACCACACACACACACACACACACACACATATATATATATATATATATATATATATATCATAATTTTCGCTTTTAAGTTTAGGCCCCTAAAATATAAGGGCCGGCTATGAGGTTTGTGTTTGAAATTGATTAAAGGGTATAGTAAATTCTTGCATGCGTTTTATATATGTGTCGAAGTTTTGTAATTCAAGTTGAAGTTGGTGATATTCGTTTTTGTGTGTGGTGTGGCCTATGCATGATTCGTGTTTGTGCATTTCAAGAAGTTGGTGATACTAATTATTTTATCTGCTTCCGTTTTCCTT
This sequence comes from Vaccinium macrocarpon, assembly GCA_022606695.1. NCBI lineage: Eukaryota > Viridiplantae > Streptophyta > Magnoliopsida > Ericales > Ericaceae > Vaccinium > Vaccinium macrocarpon. The sequence continues at coordinate 22,309,439 of CM040181.1, read as the reverse complement.
CATCTGACATTTTTAGTTTGAAATTTGATTGTTCGTGTTCTTTTTTCATTTGCATACAGCACAGCACAGCCCCCTGAATATAGTTAGTGATGTTTTTTTCTCTGATCAATTAATTAATGCCATGCTGACCTGACCACTTTTTAAAATTGCGTTTTCTAGACCTGCGTTAATTTTGCAAAAATGATATATTCACTCCTTCAGTCATCCTAACCACACCCTCTCTCACTATTGTTAATTATGCTTGTTGTGGGCCTGTTACACTCTAAACTAAAGTGATGCTTGTGGATTTTTGCCATATTCCATGATCCAATTTGTGCTGAGAGGAATTATGGAGCACAATTTGCGCTTCTTTTTACTGTAATACTTCTTTGGTTAAAACTACCATTCACACCTCTAAAAAAAATCAGTATATTTTTTAAGTTATTGGGAATTAAATTTGGAATATAAATTTGGTTAGATAAATCTCACTTTGTTTTATTAAACAAAGTTTTTAATGATAATGAAGTGTAACAAATTAGTATAAAATATAAAAGATTTTTTGAGAAGGGTGCGTGAATTGATTTTGGACATTAATTTTGAGACGAAGGGAGTAATAAAGATGCTCCCCCCTCCCTCCCTCATCTCACAATTTTATTTCACAACCAAAATAATGTGATTTCTACATAAAAGGTAATGTACTTCCATGCATGTTTTTTTAACCAAAGTCAATATTATAACTTAACTACTAAACATTGTGTTTGCCTAGCTACGCACTAACATATCCCGCCTTTAGTAGTAGAATGTTTCCTTATTAAGAAAAATTGGCTTAAAGCTGCCATCCATTGAGCTCAATTAATAGAAGACACATCTACAGCAACGGCTCTTCTTTTTCTTTTTTTTTTTCCCACATTATGTGACATAAAAATATGAAAGTTGCAATTTGTTATCACCCTTAGGGCCTTAGTTGATGAAGAGTTTAGAATTGTTACTTAACATATGAATTTGCTGTCACGGCCTTTAAAATAAAAACTTGGTAATAAAACAATATTCCAAAATTTGGTTTTTTATTTTTTTATTTTATATATAAATGGGTGATTCAGTCCAACTTACACGCAACTCAACTAATCCCAAATTTTACGTATACTCCACCACATATATAGACCGGGCAAGGCTAATACCTCATGAAAACCATGAAATTTTGTACAAGTAGTCTCAAAAGGTTGAGAAGAGTGTTGAACCCAAGACCTCCTCTTCCTTAGGAGAAGTCCTTACCAATCCATCTACCCCTTGCAATTCATTCCAAAATTTGGTTTTGGTTAGCATTTGATTTGTCGGATTGCATGCTCGTGCTAAAGATAGTTGGTATATGCATGCCTCTTTGACAGTAACAATTTTTTCCCCGAAATTTGTATTTACTTGCGTCTATGTAATTAATAAAATTCATTTTCTTAGAAAAAAAGAACTTATCATAATATGCCTTACTTAATGCAGGGACCCTTGTCTTGTTTGAATGAATGTTACTTACAATTCAATGCAGGAGTTTTACAAACACCTGCTTATGCTTTTCCTAATAAGGACCACTTACTAACACTATTGTTTTCTCTCTCCTTTTTATGGCTGCAGCTAGTTTTGCAAGGCAGGAGAGCGAGAGAGAGAGAGAGAGAGAGAGAGAGAGAGAGAGAGAGAGAGAGAGAGAGAGAGAGATCTTCAGTTTTGGATTATGAAGGGAAGACAATATTTATTGCGAGGTACATTTTTTAGAATTGTAGGAGCTAGCTGAATTGCAATTGAATTTGCTATCTTTTTGTATTTGCATTTAGAAACGTTCGAGGCATGCATGTTGGTTTTAGAACCTCCTATCTCTTTTCTCTGCTTGGCTAATGGAATATATATAACTTTCCAGTTAACATTATATTAGTAATAACTGTGGGTTTATAATTGAAAACTATTGAACATGAGATGAGGTATTTTTGGGACAACCTGATTTCCAACTACTCCCTCCGTCCCAATTTCTTGGCCTCTTTTGGGAAAGCGGGTTTTTAAGGAATGTGAAAACTTTGTATTAACTTTTCTATTTTGTCCCTAAATCCAGTCAATATTACTGTGACCAAATTTGTGAGGCTAATTTATTATATGAAAGTCAAAACATATTCAATATGGATCTTGTTTGATAGATATCAATTAGTTTTATTATACAAAATTTTCAAAATCATAAAAACCATTATAAAATAAAAGATAATAGACTAGCCAATTAAGATGGAAAAAGTACTTTTTAAGGGTAAAATTGGAAAGTGACCCAATTTTGATGGATATTTTTAGAAGTGGGACAAATATTTTGAGACATCCCAAAATGGAAAGAAGGACCAAGAAATTGGGACGGAGGGAGTAGTTCTATATTGTATAAGTTGAATACCACCCCTCATCCAACAAAGCAACCTTTAAATCGGCATCCCACTTCATTGGGTCATCCAATGCCTTTTTGGGCGGTTCAGATTTAAAGTGTTTTATGACCGATTATAAATGCTTTATGACCGGTCATAAAGAACTTTAAATCTGAACCGCCCAAAAAAGTGTTGGACGGCCCAGATAAGGTGGGGTGCAATTGGGGTACCCATAACAGCGTTCACCTTTAAATTGTTGGTGTAGTTCAACAGTGCAGTTGCTTAATTAGACTTTGAATTGTTGGTGTAGTTTCCTTGATGTCCACTTAACATTTATTAGCTTAGCATACATAAAAATGTTATTGCTCCTTTAGAAATGTCGTAAGTCCATAATTACTTTTTCTGTATGCTGCTGGTTGGACTTTTTTAGTTGTTTGAATTCTTCACTTCGTTCTTCTTTTTTTTTTTTTTTTTCCTTCAGACTTTTCGTTTTGCTTCGCCTCATGCTGATTGCTGTTTGGATTTCTAAAATCTTATTGATCAGTCTATAGGTTGGTTGAAATTACCACAAATTTATGTTTTTTGCTCAAACAGAAAAAAATTAGATTAAATTGGTCAAACCAGACCGATTGGCTTACTAAATTAGAATATTTGGTTATGTTTTGTTTGCAAAATATCTGAATCGAAAAGTTCGGTTTGATTTTGATTAAATTGTCTAAACTATACTGAATCAAACATTGAACCCCTAAAAAAATGCACACAAGAAAGGCAAATAATAGCACAACCAAATCAAATTAAAGATGCATTTACCCATAAAATGATCCGATAGTCAATTGTTGGAAAACCGCATCTTAGTTGTCGATCTGTAGAATATTACGGTTGTTTCACTATTGACAAAAACAAGACTTCTTTGCAAAAATTGGCCGAAACCAACAAAGGTGTGTTCCATATTTAGAGGGTGTTTGGGAGCTTGGTTTTTGCATTTTCAATTTCTAGTTTTTAGCTTTTGGGTGTTTGGAAGCTTTTCACCAAAACACATTATGGTAGAATGAGTTTTCAATTTTTCATGTTTGAGAGGAGAAATGAAAAAGAGCTCAAGAGGAGCTTTTCAAGTTTTCATTCTACTTCTCATTTTTCCCACAAATGTTAAAAGATTATTTTACCCTCCTATAGTGGTGTTTTTTGAGAATTGGAAATTATTTCTACTTTTTCCAATGGTAACAAGCCAATTGTTTTAGTGTTATTGTTCAAACGGAAAAAAAATGTACAAGACTCTGGTATTGTTGAAATAAGTTTTTCTTGTTATTTAAATTTGTAGCCTTAATTGGCGTAATGTTTAAGTGTCTATTCTTTTTAAAATTCATACATTATTATTTTTTGTTTATAAATGATGGTCGAAGTATTTTTATATTTTTGCGATTAGTTCCATTTTACTTAATCTTTATCAAGTACAAAAATAACAATGTATTGGGAGACTTATTATGGTCGAAGTAGCCAATCGTATATGTTAGATGCATATGGAGCAAGTGTTTGCGTATTTGTTTATTTTTTTTGTTTTGGATGATTTCATTTCCATGTTTCAAATTGACTGCTTTTTTTATTTCATTTCCATGTTTCAAAAGGGACCATCTATATTTTCCAAAAAAATAAAAATAACGTCAAACCTCAAGCTTTTCTGTAACAAAAAATATTCCCAAACGAATTTTTTAAAAAATGAAATAACACATCTTTGTTGTGGCCACATATGTTTTCCCCCAGTTTGTGTTTACAAAAAATATTCCCAAACGAATTTTAAAAAAAATGAAATAAGGCATCTTTGTTGTGGCCACATATGTTTTCCCCCAGTTTGTGTAAAAAACAGTTTATTCCAAAGGCCTGGTGGGTAGTTGCCCCGCTGGCATGTTGTAAGGGTAAATCGGTAAAAATTCAAAGCAAAACTTATTTTCATTATTTTTCTCCCAAACACTACTTCTTTTGCAAAATGCATTCTGCACATTTTTCTCAAATTCAAAACTCATTCTGGCCAAAATCCAAAAAGCCAAAAATTAAAAGCTGAAAAGTTGACTCTCAAACACCCCCTTTAAGCATAATAGAGAGAGAGAGAGAGAGAGAGAGAGAGAGAGAGAGCAGTGATGTTGAAGCACTCGATACCCTCTCTTGTTCAGAATTTGATTTATATCTGATTTGATGGGACATAGAAATATCAGACATCCCCTTAGGTAGGTTTTTTGGTTGTTTGGGAATAGTGGCCTGTGGCCATGCATGATCTTCAATTTTTTTCCTTAAATTTTCTACGGATCGATCACCTTGACCTTGACTGAAAATTGAAAAAGCTGTTGGTCAGCGTCCATGTCGCAATGATATGCCACTAGTACATACATAGTATCACCTTATTTTTTAAGGATATAATTTCTCAAAAGATTTTAACAATTCATTTGCTAAAATTAATTATGATTTTAGCAAATGAGTTGAGTTGTTAAAATCATGAAAATTTCAAAGGACAAAATTAAGTGATTCTGTTTATCGTTTTTTTATTTTTTTCGCTTCAAATTAAATTATTCCTCGAGTACTTTTACTTTGTGTGAAAAAATAAAAAAACGATAAACTGAATCACTTAATTTTGTGATTTGAAATTTCTATGCTTTTAGCAACTCAACTCATTTGCTAAAATCATGGTTGATTTTAGCAAATGAGTTGCTAAAATCTTTTGACAAACTAAGCTGACTCTCGACTTGTATCCTCCTAAATATACGTTTTTTCGGTCCTTCAATATTGTTACAATCCATTATACTGTGTGCTATAAAAAATTCGCAGCTTATGGTCATTCTCAATATGTGTCACTTTGTATCCAATTTTTTACCTGCTTTACGACCTCTGATTTAACACAAAAAATGAATCTCTAAAATTCGCGGCGGCTAAATTTGATTTTATATATCATTCGAAACTTTCACTGCCATTAAACCGCTACCATAGTATTATGCAGTTAGATACCGCAATTTAAAATCTTGTGGAGGACTAACTACTAGGCTAACCCGGGTTAGCCTAGTTGTCAAGGCGTGAGATTTAGGAGTTTGCTCCCTCCTTAGGTTTCAAGTTTGAAACCTCTTTGGTTCTATCAACTTCTTTGGAATCAGTCCATAGAGAGTTTTGCTCTGGTTTTAAATAGGGCCCCACTAATGGATGGTGAGATTGGTCTCTCGGGATTAGTCGAGGTGCGCGAAAGTTGGCATAGACACCTGATTATTTAAAAAAAAAAAAAAACACCTCCTAGCTAGCAAGCTAGCTACAAGTGTAATTGGGACGTGACCCTTCCTAGGTGGGCTCTTATATATGTTGGTCAATTTGTAAATGTGTTCATATTTCTTTCGACAGCAAGAAGTGGAGTATGTATCAGTTAATATGTACGTAAATCAGGATTAGAGTGAACTGAATTGTCAGAAGTAGGTTTGGGCTAGGGGTGAATATATAAACCGGTCAACCGAACCGGACCGAATCGAATTTTTTTTTTGTTCTTTTCTTTTTACGGTTCAGTCTGGTTTGTGATAATAGAAAATTTTGAAAATCGGTTCGGTTCCCGATTCGGAGGAATTTTCGAGCGAACTAAACCGGTATATTTATATTTACCTTCCAAAATGAAATACTAAAGATTGAACGGTATATTTATATTTACCTTCAAAAATGCAATACCAAGGATTGAACTCTCAACCTCGTGTATGAGAGCAAGGGACCTTACCACTTGTCTGGCACCACTTAACATTTTGAAAAGGGAACAAAATATATTTATTATTAAGTTTGACCTATTACTATAAATATATAGGCCTTGTTCGGTTAATAAGTTTAGTTTAGTTTTGATGATGTAAGCAGGTGTAATAAGTGGAGAGAGATAGAGAGAAATGATGATATAAACAAAACTAAAACAAGGTCAAAACCGGCTTAAAACTCCCAACCGAACATGGCCATAGACTCCCTCATCTCAACTCAAAAGTCAAAACACTTTCCCAATTCTTTCTTTTCACAAACAAAGGCGGCGATGAGAGAGAAAAACCCATCCTCTTCGTCGATCTTCAAGTCCGTCCACCATTGTCGTCGATCATCATGTTCGTCCACCATCATCAGTCATCATATCTCGTCCATCATCATCGGTGACTAATGGTCCATCATCTCTATCTTGGCACCATGTTCATCTCTCTCTCTCTCTCTCTCTCTCTCTCTCTCTTTGTGGTATATGTATATATATCAGTAGATCTGAAAAAATAGAAACCGTTTGGTATATGAATATGCGTTATTTTGATTTTTTTTTTGAAATGATGTAAATAACTTCGTAAATTTGTATCTCTTTCAATGTTTGAGATTCTTGGCGCTATTTCTTGGATTTGTTCTTTCAATGTTTGGGATTCTTGGCGCTATTTCTTGGATTTGTTCAATCGGATATAGGGTTTTTGCCTCTTGCTTTTGTTTGCGCCAAACCGAACCGAATCGAATTGAACCGACCCCGAACTAGCCGAACCGAACCGAGGTCTATATAATCGATTTCGGTTTAGTTAACCTCCCGAACCGAGTTTTTCTGGTTCGCCCAAAAATGGCCAAGAACCAGAACAAACCAAACCAATTTCAGCCCTAGTTTGGGCCTTGGGGTTGGATAGGGGGCTAGTGGCGCAGTCGCTTCCATTGCGTCTTAAAAAATTTGTACTATTATATTGATAAAAAAAAAAAATTAAGATCAAACTATATAGTCCCGTCCCTCTTTTTTTATAGTCCCGTACTCCCTTTGTTTTTTCATAAGAAAAATAATAATAGTAACAGTTTTAATATTTATCAAGCTATGAAACAACTTTGTACTAAAATTAGTTTTTAAAGAAGTTTAATTACAATTATTTTAAACAAAATAACGCCCAAAATTTAAAACCCAACTCAGTTCAGGAACTCAAAAGGCTTGTTCACTTTTAAAAACTAAGTCTTATTGAAATTTGGAAAGCGCAAAACTCTTTAACTTGTGTCTATGGACATCAAAGGTAAAACGAAAAGAGCAAAAGAAATTAGGGCTTCCAAACAGTCGATTCTCAATTGCAAGAATTGAATACTCGGTTTAAGGAAGATACGATAGAGTTGCTCATTCTCAGCACATCTCTAGATCCTCGCCATGGCTTCAGATGATTCAACATTGAAGATACATGCAAGCTTGCAAAGAAGTATTATCTAATGGATTTCACTGAGTAAGAAAAGTATCAATTTAGATATCAATTGCAAAATTATCAGCTTGATGTGCCTAGGCATCCTAAGTTCCCAAATCTGTCAACGATTTCAAAGTTGAGTGAAGTGTTGGCGAAGATAAGAAAGTGCATGATATATCATCTTTTCGATAGGTTGATTCGGCTTATATTAACTTTACATGTTTCAACCACTACATCCGAATGTGTATTTTCTGCTATGAAATGTGTGACGACAAGACTTTGCAATAGAATGGAGGATGATTATTTAGCAAATTTCTTGATCACTTATATTGAGAAAGATATTGCTTGAGGGTTGGACAAAGACTCTAGAATTGATTTTTTAATAACAAAGAGTGTCGAGCATAGTTCAAAATGTCTAATTTCAGTAAACACTAGATAGGATTAAATAACTATTACTGCCTTTTGCAATCTAAGTTGATATTAGAAACATGTTTAGTTTCATATATATTGGTGTTATTTTGTATATATATAAGTTTTTTCTTTTTTTTAGTTAGTAAAAAATCATATCATCGTCTTAATTTTACTCCCTCTGTCCCAATTTTTTGGCCCCTTTTGGGGAAGTGGGTTTTTAAGGGGTGTGAAAACTTTGTATTGACTTTTCTATTTTGCCCCTAAATCCAGTCAATATTATTGTGACCAAATTTGTAAGGCTAATTTATTATATGAAAGTCAAAATATATTCAATATGGATCTTGTTTGATAGATATCAATTACTTTTATTATACAAAATTTTCATAATCATAAAAACCGATATAAAATAAAAGATAATAGACTGACCAATTAAGATAAGAAAAGTACTTTTTAAGGGTAAAATTGGAAAGTGACCCAATTTTGATGGATGTTTTTGAAGTTGAGACAAATATTTTGGGACATCCCAAAATGAAAAGAAGGACCAAAAAATTGGAACGGAGGGAGTAATTTTTTTATTGTGTATATCCGTCCCCCTACGTCAAAATCTTAGCTCCGTCCCTGAGTACTCCTTTGTCTTTTCTTGTTTCTTGATTATCATAGTTGGTTTCTTGCAGCCTGTTTCAGGGCTAGGGTAGCATCTATATGATTTCAGAGAGGGTGTCAAACTGATTAATTGGGTTGCGCTTGTTCTCCGTGTTGAGATGCCGACATTACCCTTATCGTTTTAATCATTATAATTTTTTTAATGACTAATAAATTCTCTTTTGTCAAAAAAATAAATGTACTGTATGTGAAAATAAACTACCCACAATCCATATTGCCGTAAAGGGGTGCTCTCTCTCTCACTCACTCATAGATGCCTGCTAGTCTCTGGATCAATTAATTTTGGGGGTTGAGTAGGTCAGAAAGGCTTTAAATAACTGTAGGAGTAATGGCGGGAGGCTGCACACTTAATGCGTCCATGTTACTCAAGTGCTACTTCCGTCCTAAAATTTTTATCTGGTCTGCAAAATGAAGAGCTGAAAATAATGAGTTTTTTAAAAGAAAATTTTCAAACTTTTTTTCATAAATTAACTGTACTCGTTGATATTTAGTAACTTGAGAGATATTGAATTTTTCTTTAAAATGTTGTAATGTTTTTAAGTCCTCATTTTACGAATTAGAAATAAAGATTTGGGACGGGAGGTGTACAACATCTGAATTGTCGTACAACACCTTCGAGTAGTGACAAAAGGGAAGAACATGTCGGCCAGGATAAAAGAAAAATAGGTAAATTACATTGACCTGCTTTGAGCTTAGTGACAATTTCACTGATGTCTCCTCTAGTTTCGAAAATTATTGTAACCTTCTTTACCATATAAATTAATATACACATACCTCCTTTGCCTTTAAAATTGACTTGATGGTGTTAACTTCGAGAACTAAAAGACTATCATAACCTCCTCACAAATAATTATGTTGCATTACCATTCCCTATTTTATGTCTCATATTGATGAAAAGTGTAAGCTAATAAATTGGATTTTTTTTTTTTTTTGTAAAATACGCAATATGTTAAAAAAGATTGCTAAAAATTATTTAAAAAATAGAAAAGGAGAAAATTTGCACCAAGTTTGAAGAACAAATGATACATTAAAGATAAAAAGGACTGAATTTTTTTCTTTTCCTTAGTGAACTATTTATAGTTATTGGTCAAATTATTTAATCTTGATGAGGAATCTTTTAAAAAAGAACAACACTGGGATAGTTAATATAAAGTAGAGAAGGTTATGAAAAAAATACACTAATAATAAGAACAACGTCAGGCCATAAGAATTTAAATTTTTGAAATTTTTTCCTATTAGTTATTTTATTTAGCCTCCCATAAGTAAAATAGACTTTTATTCTTTTCATATGTTAATATATGTTATAAAAAATAGGAAATGATAATGCAACAGTAAATTATATGTGAGGAGGGTATAATAGTCTGTTTGTAATGCTCCAATATTTGGAAGCATTATTTAAATCTTTTAATATGAAAAATAATTTAATTACTCGAAAGAATGGAAATAAGAAATTTAACATCAAAGTTAACTTAGTTACAATACGTTAACAGGTTTAATATTGTTTTAATTACATTGTTCGAAAATAGAGTTCGAATTTAGCAGAGCATCTAGAGGTATAAATTCAAGTTCTGGTCATTCTTTTTCCTCAAATCCTTTCTCATAACTATTTTCCATTATTCACTACACATGTTTACCGTGAATTTCTTAAAATTACCGAAACCACCCAATGAACCCATCATTCAATCTAATTTCTTGTACCCAACTTTCAATTCAAACTGTAGTCATAAACTAAACTACTAATTTGTTAATGTAACAATCAAGAATAAGGAACAATAACTAATAATGCAGACAATTTGTAATACAATGTAATATGTGATATGATAGCTCTATCAAGATTTTTTTTTTTAAATGTGTAGCAATCGAACAGTCACTACAACAAAATGGGGATTTAGGAGCACTTTTTAAAGGGCACTTCTTTTAAATTGACCTATCAAGTTACTAATGAGGTACTACCTTCTTAAGTGCCCCATTTGATTGTACCTAATGTGGCACTTGATCTCAATCCAAATTTTACATATTTAATTTATTTGTGGTAATTTTGATGGGGTAGTTGCTGGTGCCTCTAAAAACTAGGTCTAATGGGGCAATTTCTTAGAGGCATAATACTACGTCGTTTTGCTATCTATTTTTTCAATCCTTTTGTTTAGCGGCACTTGATTGGACTTGATTTAATTATCAATTCAAAATACTTAATTATGTTTTGGCAATCCGTTAAGGCTAGAGGTGTCAAATGGGCCTTGTTGGCACCCATGGCCATAAATAAATAATAAATCAAAAATACATTTTTATTAAATAAATTGAGTTGCCAAATGCCAAAATAAGGAAAAAAAAATTGTGGGAAATTTAAAATGAATTTATAAATAAAAATGAAAAAAATTAGGGGGAAAATAAAAATTAAATTTTGATAACGAAAAATATAAATTTTGAAATTTTCACTTGTGGCCCATAGGCCATAAAAATTCAAAAATACATTTTTATAAAACAAATTTTATTTTATTTCAAAAATGAGGAAAAATAAAATAAAATTTGAATTTTTGAAAATGAAAAATGAAAATTTTGATTTTTGAATTGATAGGTCAAAATTGAATTTTTGTAATTACATAATATGTATAAAATTTTGATTATATTATTCGCTAGCCATATGATCGCAACACAATTATGACGATCCACACCGCTTACTTTGTTTGTCTTGCTATTTTAATCACTCTCACCAATTTTGAAGTCTATTAGGTATTAGAAGCCCTTTCATTGGGACGTTGATTCATTATCAACCTACAATTTGTCTCCTTCGATCAAGTGCATAACGATAATTAAATCACTTCATTTTTTGCATGAAGGATATAATCACTTTGACTTAAAATCTAGACGATTCCGATTCGAAAAAAACTGCTCTGATGGCCGTCGAGTCATGCATTATAGGACATTATTGCTCTTAGATGCACCAAATGTGATTTGATCAAATGGTCGCCGACATTTGATTGCCACCGTTTTTGGAGAAAATGATAAAATTGATAAGATATGAAATCGTAACAGTTTAGATAGAATATTCGAGAAATCGAGTCTACACCTGCCTTTCAATCCTATACATCAAACTTTCTTGGTTCTAAACCAAGCTATTATGCTATAGGATAATGTACGCTAGCCACACGATCGCAATACAATTATGACAATCCAAACCATTCACTTTGTTTGTCTTGCTGTTTTAATCTCTCTCGCCAAATTTGAAGTCTATCGGGTATTGAAAGCCCTTTCATCGGGACATTGATTCATTATAAAATAAAAATTTGTCTCCTTTTTTTTTTCCGTGAAAAAGAATTATTATTAATAGGAAGATGGGCTAAAAGCCCTAATATCTTCGAAAGCTAGAGATGATAGCCATTGGGGATAATCACCCCTCCAACATACCATCCTAACATCAGACAGGGAATGCCTAGCCATCGAGTGAGCTACCCTGTTACAATCACGTTTCACATGAGAAAACGAACAAGATAAAAATAAAGAGGCAAGTTGAGCGCAGTCCAAAATGACCGAGTCACAATCTGCATATTGCTTTGTCCGGTTGAGCGCCTGAACCACTTGTGAAGCATCTCCTTCTATAATGACACGAGAGTAGTTCCACTGGAGAGCTAATTCTAAAGCATATCAGAAACCCATATCTTCGATAGTCCGTACTGAGAAAAGCCCCTTGAAAGATTCCATCACCGCTCCAAGCAAGTTACCATACGCATCTCTTTGCCACAATTCCCCTCCACTCAAACCATTGCGTTCATCTAATGCTCCATCCACATTGAGCTTAACGATTCCAGTGTCGGGTGGTATCCAGATTGGTTTGGGAAGAAGTTCAGGTGCAGGAACACTCCCCTTGCTCGCCTCATTCGCAGATTTGTACTCTAACCAACTTGCAACTCTTGCTCAAGTATCATAGATGGATTTCTAGGTTGCTTCTCAAAATGCTCCTTATTCCTGGACTTCCAAAGTGACCAACAAAGAAATGCCACAATTCCAATCTCCTCTTTGACTTCACCATTAGTGCATAGAGCTAATAATCGAGATGTCCACCATTGCTCAAAAGTCATATATCCTCAATCAGCAGCATAATTAAATGGGAGAGGTGCCAAATGCCAAACTTGTCTTGCTAGCTTACATTGAAACATAACATGCTCTAATGTTTCGGGTTTCTTGTGGCAGAAAGAACAAATGGGATTAACATCTAGATGTCTATTATTTAAATTGACGAGTACCGCTAAGGCATTGTGTAAACATCGCCAAATAAAATGACGTGCCTTGGTAGGCACCGATAACCTCCACACCGTTTGCCAATTCATGCGAGATGGTAGTCTCGTGCTTGTTTCACCTTGCGCTCTCATGTTCCTGTTGAATCCCAAGGATTTTGCTAAGTGATAAGCCGAGCGGACTGTGAATTCTCCATCAATGGTATGGTGCCACATGCCTCTATCTGCCACCCCTCGTTTACTGATTGGAATAGCTAGAATTGCCGCTCCTCATAGAAATTGCCCCTAACCAAATCCTCCTTCCATCGGTGTAGATCATTGTCAATAAGATCAGAAACCTTGGATAGTGAATGCAAGCCGTGGGGATCCATGCTAGGAGAGCTAAAGACTTTAAATGAATACGAACGAGCCAACCAAGGTTCTGTCCAAATGTTGATACTTTGGCCATCCCCAACTCTCCATCTCCAACCTTTCCTGAGCACATCACGTCCAGGCACAATACTTTTCCATGCCCATGACACAGTACCGTTACATGGGGCTTCCCAAAACGAAGAACGAGGGTAGTACTTGCCCTTAAACAATTTTTGAAATAGTGTGTTATGACCTTGGAGCAATCGCCACCCTTGTTTTGCTAGAAAGGCCAAATTAAAGGAGTGCAAATCTCGGAATCCCATACCCCCATCTTCCTTGCTGTTACAAAGTGTATCATAGCTAACCCAATTGATTTTCTTTTCCCCCTCCTTGCTGCCCCACCAGAACTTGCAAACAGCCTTGTTCATATCACGGCAGAGCCCTTTGGGTAATACGAAACATTGCATTACAAAGTTTGGTTTCGTTAAGGCAACAGATTTAAGAAGAACTTCTCTACCAGCTTGATTAAGGGTAGTTTCTTTCCAGCTCTTGAGTTGAGTCAAAAGTTGATCCTTCACATATGCAAACACCGCTTTTTTTGATTTTCCAATGATCGAAGGTAAACCAAGATACCGACCACCCCCATTTCCAGATTGGATATTAAGGGCTTGTGTTATACTGGTCTTGACTGAATTCGAGGTGTTGGGGCTAAACAGAAGTGAGGATTTATCCCTATTGAGCATCTGTCCGGACGCCCGCTCATATTTCAAGAATACCTCATCAATAGCAGCACAATTATCAAGGGTAGCTTCACCAAAGATAATAGAGTCATCCGCGAAAAAAAGGTGAGATACCTGAGGGCAATTGCGAGCGATTTTGATGCCTTTCATTTGTCCCATCTCAACTGCGGTTTGAATCAAATAATGAAGTCCTTCAGCACATAGGATGAAGAGATATAGGGATAGGGGGCAGCCTTGCCGAATGCCTCGTTGAGGGGAAAAGAAATCTCCCTTGTCCCCGTTCACTACCACTGCAAAGGAAACTGTCTCAACACAACTCATCACCCATTTGACCCATTGCGGATGGAACCCAAACTTCATCAATACTGCTTCAATGTATCTCCATTCCAATCTATCATATGCCTTGGCCATGTCAAGCTTGAGGGCGAACCAACCTTTTCTCCCCTGCCTCCTGTTCTTTAACGAGTGCATAATTTCATGCGAGATCAAAATGTTATCAGTAATTTGCCTCCCACCAAGAAAAGCACTTTGGGTCTCTGAGATTACAGACGGTAGGATCATGCGTAACCTATTGGCGAAAACCTTTGTAATCAGTTTATAAACCACATTACATAAACTGATAGGACGGAACTGAGAAGGTTTTGTAGGGCAACTGATTTTGGGAATGAGGGTAATAAGTGTCTGGTTAAGGCTGCGGAGAAGAAATCCACTGTGGAAAAACTTTGAATTGCCTCAGTAATATTCGTTCCCAATATATGCCAATAGGTTTGGAAAAATAAGGCCGTCATGCCATCTATTCCTGGGGGTTTAGAAGGATGCATAGACATGAGGGCTTCGTGGACCTCCATACTCATAACAGGTCGTATAAGACTTTGGTTCATATCAAAGGTGATTTTATGAGGAATTGCATTAATAGTATCGACAAAGTCCAACACCGGAGAGGCTGGAAAAATGGATTGAAAGTACTGGTGAAACTCATACCTCACAGTATCTATGTCGCTCACCCATTCGCCAGACTGATTCTCAATTCTTGAAATCCTATTCCTTGCCCTTTGCTGAAAAACAGATGCATGAAAGAAGCTCGTATTCTTGCCTCCATGTTGCAACCAATTAACCCGAGCTTTTTGTTTCCAGAAAAGTTCCTCATTATCCCATTCATGGTGTAACTGTTCTTTCAAACGTTGAAGTAAGTCACCATTTTGCAAAGGCCCATTCTGGATCTGATGTATCTTCTCCTGCAACTCCATGATCTTTTCCCTTGAGTTTAGCCGTTTGCGTTTTTTCCAATTCCGAATAGAAGCATGACATTCCTTAATTTTCTGTTGGACAGTGAATAATTTAGAGCCCTGAACAGGAACTTTCCACGCTTGTTGAATGATGGGTTACATATCCTCCTCCTTGGTCCATCTTGAATCAAATCGAAAGGGCACTTTCTTCTGTAATACAGTGGAAGTTAGATGAAGGAGCAACGCATTATGATCAGAACCCACTGCATTCAAATGTTCGACACTGGCCTGTGAGAAATGCACTCTCCACGATGGGAACGCAAGGGCCCTGTCCAAACGTTCTTGGATATAGTCATCCCCATTACGATTATTCCGCCAAGTATATGGATAGCCAGAAAAACCAAGGTCAATCAAATGGCAGTGGTTGATGAAGTTCTGGAACCCCCTGAGTTCCCACTGTGCCGGTGCTACCCCCCCATTTTTCTCATCTGCAGTAATTATGTCGTTCATGTCACCCCAAATAAGCCAGTCATCTCCCATATTTTCCTTGTACTGAATAAATACATCCCATTGCGCCCTTCTAATTTTGATACGCGAGTCAAAATACACATTAATCAGTCTCCAATTGCTGCTATCTTCCTCATTAATTTGAACATCAATGAACCATGAACATTTACCTTTTAACTCTACTGTAGTTGCGCCTTTCCAGAAGACGGCTAATCCACCAGCTAGGCCAACCGGATCCACCCACAGAGACCCATCCATACCCAATGCCCTTTTAACCGCCTCAATTCTAGTCACCCCGTTCTTCGTCTCTTAAAGAAGGAACAGGGAGGGGGAGTGGAGTTGCGAGAACTCCTTTAACTGGTGGAATGTCAGGGGTCTCCCCACACCTTGAACATTCCAACACATGAACTTCATTGACCTCTCGGGGACCATTTCTGGCTGGTCGCCTCCACCATGTCAACAATTTGGTTATTGATCTCTGATAACACATTCACGGCCTTTTTGCTCCTCTTAGCATCTGCCAGTGCATTCACCTCCATCTTGTTCTCCTGCCTCGGTTCCAAGTCCAATAGTCCCATTTTCCTTTTACCAAGTTTGGTAAGAGTTTCTGCTGAGTCGTGCCCTTTGCTTGCGTTCACTGATTTCTTGCTCTTTGACACATAAGGGTTGGGTTTGGACAAGGTTTGGGATTTTGGGTTATTTTCTTTGTTGCACCGACGGGTATATTTCCTCTTGGGATTAAGCTCAGAAACAGGTGCATCAACAAGGTTAATATCCATGGAACTCTCTAGAGTAGAGTTTAGAGATATGGTTTCATCAGTAGTGTTTAAGTGTTGGATAGATTGGCCACTTGCGGGGAGGGTAAAGGGATGTACGGTGTTGTATGAGAGTTGGGGAGAGGGAGCCTTGAAGTTTGAGGATTTGGGTTGGGAATTTGGTAATAGTGGGCTGGTTGATAGGATTATAGAGGGTGTAAGTGGGCTTCCAAATGTAATAGATGTATGAAATGGGCTCTGGGTAATGAAGGACACAGGTTGGGGTAATGGTGGGCTCATTTCTGGGAGAAGATTTTAGGCCAGTGAAGTTGGGCTAAGAGTAGTGGTGGTTTTGGGAATTTTAGCTTGCCAAATTTGTAGAGCTTTCTTTTGAGCAGGGGTAATATCTTTGAGCGGATCAAACGGCATGTGAGAATGGGCAAGATCTGGATATCTTTCTGGATTTCAAAATTCCGTTAACATCTCCTCATGAGCTAAATCAACGGAATTTGAAAGCAAATTGCCCTTCTTTCCCCCTTTTGTGGAGTGCTCCGAAATGGAAGGATTGGGATGATTATCCGCAATTACCCCGGGATTGACGTTACCTTCTCTATTGGGATCCTCCACCGGTCGAGGGCTAGCTGACGGCGGAGGTGACTTCCGACTCCCCGGCTGATTGACCGAAGATGCACAAATCCACTCCCTGTATTGGGACTCACGGAGATCATTATTCTCAATATCAGCAAACCGTTTGTCACATCCATGAAGATCATGTCCTACCATTCCTCAGTAACGACAAAAATTTGGCAAACGCTCATATCGGAACTCCACCCAAAAGGGTTTGATTGTCCCCAATTTTACCAGGCAACCTCTTTTTAATGGTAAAGTGACATCCATATGAACGCGCACTCTGACAAATCGACCATTCTTGCTTCCCGTCACCGGTATGGCTACATCATCGGCATAGCCAATCCTAGACCCTAGCTTTAATCCCACTTCTTTGGATATACACTGGATGGGCAGTCCCCAGATTTGGACCCAAATTGGCGTGAGATCAAACCTATAAAGATGTGGTTGTATATTGGGATTCCAGCGCTCCAAAACAAGAAAATTATTATTGAAATACCAGGGTTTACCATTAAGGATCCGAATCACGGCTGTCTCGGAAGGAAGAATGAATTGGTAGATCCAGTTTCCGATCTCTAAAACTCGGAAATTTTTTGGGTAACCCCACACCATTTCCATAGTGGAACGGAGACCACTAAAGTTCACCGCTTTCTGAGAAATAATCTTACCGAATATACTAGTTCGGCACTCCTCCTCGCTAGCCTTCACGTCTTCACTGAGTAGTGCGATCTCACTTTGTTCCTCCTTTGTGAGATGAAACGATTGAAGGCGGTCAGATAAATCATCATCAAACACCATCGGTTTAGTTTGAGCCATGGAAATAGAAAGAAAAAGGTTCAGAAGAGGGGCGTGAAAAGCAGAAGTCTCGGGAGGGAAGGATGAAGGGAAGAGAAGAGAGAGAGAGAGATGGAGAAGGATATCTATGATGGCTGGATGAGAGTAGATCGTAGAATAAAGATCACTCCACTAGGGAGACGAGAACTTGCAAAGCAAGACCTAGCACTTCACAAGGGAGACCTTGAGACTTGTTAAATTTGTCTCCTTCAATCAAGTACGTAATGATAATTAATTTACTTCATTTTTTATGAGGAGGATATAATCACTCTCACGTAGAACATAGACGGTTCCGATTCGAAGAAAACTACTTTGACGACCCTCAAGTAATACAATTTTACGGCAATTTTACCGTTGGGTGCATAGACATATAGTTTTTATATCAAAAAATTTTCAATGAAAATCAAAATATCCCCCGAGGCCTCCTCCCCCAAATCCCTAAATCGTCAAATCCCTGCAACAATCAGCCAAATTTGAGACTGAAATGTCGAGTGTTTATGAAAGTAACGTTGTTTTCGAAACAATTTAGGAATCTACAGTTGTTTTCAAACTATTTATTAAAATACCGTCGTTTTGTACTTCTCATTTGGAACATGAGATCTTTAACCACTTCTCAGTCTCAACCTTAGAAGTCTCCCAAAATTTCATCCGACGTGTCCCCGTCTAATGTGGATGTTTGGCCAGTGTGTCCATACATACTTCTCATGTCTATAATGAGAAGTCGGATTTATTTGAATTTTGTACCTAAGAAGTATAAGAGATTACGAATTGAGAACATACTTCTCGTATTGGACCTGAGAAGTATTTTATACAACTCATATTGAACCTAAGAAGTACTTTTAACTTTCTTTTTCCCCCCTTCTCCAACGAAAATAGTCATCATTCTCAAACTTGCGCCTTCAGGAAGATTGAAGCAGAGAAGAACGAGGAGCGAATGGAGATCTTCTTCCTCACCAATCTTGCTTCTCTCTCTTCCTCCAAGGTATGTATGCAATTCGTGTCTCTCTCTCTCTCTCTCTCAGTACGTCTATGTCTCTGTCTCTCTAAATCTTTTTAGGGTTTCTGATTAGGGTTAGGGTTTGTGATTAGAGTTAGGGTATTTAGGGTTTCGATTGGGGTATTTAGCTAGGTGAAGTTCAAGTAAATGATATATACATGTAGTAATTTAATCCAATGAAATTGATGAACCCTTTCACCAATGAAACTTGCTTTGGAGTGAATTCCGGTAGCCTTTTCCCAACTAGTGAACGCATTGTTTGTGGGTAGTCGCCGTAGGTTTATGGGTGAATCAACCCGCCCAAAAAATACCCATATAATTAATTAAGTGATGTACACATACAAATTAAGATAACCATTCGAGTTTTTTACAAAAAACATTAAAAGGGAAAATAAAATCCATGGGATCTCAGATAACTAATATATATTGGCTGTTTGAAGTACCACTTAATTTCAAAAAATAAAAAATAAAAAAATAGTACCAACTGATAGTTTAGAAATATTTACTCACCATCCAAACATGAAATCCAAGCTGCGCTGAGCTGCTTCCTCATTTGGCTTGGAATTAGAATAAGGATGAACCCATTTAGATATAAGTTTTATTCCAATCTGACCCTTTTGAGATGCTTGTAAAATGTCTCACACAATGGCAGATGCAAGACTCTTAATACGGGAGGTCAAACTATATGTATTCACACAATGGCGGACGTAAGATTCTTCACACAATGGTGGACACAAGATTCTTAATACAAGAAAATGTTTTGCTCGTTCACTTGAATTAGGTGTTCTTCTCTTTCCATACTTGGCCACACAGCTTGAAATTTTAAAGCACTTCCTTAGACGTTTTATTCACCATAGCACACAGACATACCTCTTGTCTGGGCATTAAAGTGTCATTGCATCTTCATTACGCAGAATATATTTTCAATTGCTTCAGATTAATTTTCTGCACTGGGGCCTCATCTTAAATGCAATATCCATTAGAGATATCCCAATTCTTCAGTGTTTTGAATGATATGCAGTCCACTGTTGGCTTTATTGCTGTTTTGAGATATGCCCACGCTCCCTTCTTCTATACATTACATAGAGCCCTTAAACAAGTCCTTAAACTGTTAAACATACCCGAACTCCTGAAATTCAGTTTTTCAGGCCCTAGAGTGGCAGTAACATATATTGAAAAGATGTTTGCGGTCCAAAACCATTCCACTCAATAGATTGGGCTACATACTAGTGGGTTTCAAATTGGGGTACATACTGATGTTAAGGTATTTAGGGTTTTTGATTGGGTTACATACTTCTCCAAAAATGTGTTAATACTACACATTGGTGGGTTTCATTAGTACGTCTTAGTACTAATGTATTTGGTTTTGTACTTTTTTGTTAATTCTGAAGTATGGTGTGTTAATACTTTCTAAAAAATTAGGAGCTATACTATTTTTTTCTATACGTACCCATATATGCAATTTAAGTTTATCTTTGAGTTCAGATCCAACCCAATAACTTCTATTGATGGCCTTGGTTGGTTGGATTTTTCCTAATACATTTTTCCTCTTTCCTTGATTCCTTAGGGATAAGTAATTGAATTTCAACCCTATGCAACTTCTCAGACTGCAAATGAGAACTTATTACTTATCATGTTCAACCTAAGAAGTTTGGAGGGTTCAATAATTTTACATGTCAGGAATACTGTAAAAGCATACCTGCCTAACTGTGCAATTTATCAGTTGTAACCCCGACCCAATTTAAATGACAACTGGGTACACATCTCATGTAATATATGCAAACTTATCATACATCTGACCCTTTTGTCTATAAAGAAGTTTGATTGATTAAGATGAGTTATGTGTATTACAATGGCAAACAGAGGCGACCCCAAATGGAAAGGGAAAGGCAAAGAAGAAAGTAGTTTAGGACTACATCTTCGACCTAGAATTCCAGGGCCAGCTGGTGTTCTTCAGGAGGCAATGGAATGAAGAGCTGCTAGAAAGGGTGTGGAGACCATGAACACACAAGAATTCCTTCATCGAGCCCTTACAGTTGAAAGTGAGGACATTGATTTTGAGGATAACTCTGCTTGGCTAACTGCAGTGCGCCAAGGGTACCTGCAAGATCTTAAATACACAGATTTGGCTACTGTGAACAAAATGAGAAATCTGAAACGAGTCCCACTCGTGAGTTGGTGTACCTGCCTTATTTTTTAAATATAGAAATTATGGTAAAATTTTTAATTTGGGATTAGTGAGTTGACCACTGATTATTGTTTAGGTTGTGGCATTGGTCAAATCATGTGTGTAACCAATTAGGAGAGCCATTGCTAGAGTTGAAGGTAAAGTTGTCCATATTTTTTCAAGTGCAAAACATACTTTCGGCACGTAATGGATATTTTTTTTAAAATAGGATCCCACAGGATCAGTATGAGCCTCTATCCATTGGAAGGCATGTGACGAAGAATTGTTTCCAGGGATACTTAAGGTAGGTACCTGCATCATAGTGAAGGAGATTGTTATATTTCGAGCTAGACGAAAGTCTCTAATTTGAACATCACACTGGCAAACCTTCAATTTGTGATTGAAAAATCTATGTTGGATTGAGTGTTACTTTAAAAGGGTAGTTGGGGCAGTGGGTTTTTTTTTTAAAAAAAAATTCATGTAACTCTACGATTTCATGTTTCATGCATCAAAGGCCGTTAACCTAATGAAGTATTAAGTATTGAGTATTGTTATTAGATTTGTAATTTGTTCATTTTTTGGTTGGTTTCTGTCTGTAATGAAGTATTGTTGTTATGTTCAATTGCAACATTGTTGATTTTCTTGTTTATAGATTCAAGAAGAGAAAATGGAGAGGGGCAAGCAATAAAGACAGACTTATTCAACAAATAAGGGGTCCAACACTTAACAAATGAACAATTAGTAGTGAATATACATAATATTGTAGCAAGTCATAACTCTTGACAAAGAGAAAAGGAAAAGAGGGAGAGAGAGGATCGACATATTATATTTGCAAAGTATTCAACAATTTCATGTCACACTTAACTATAAGGCTACATCTACAAAAGCACATTACAGCTTTGTCGAAGCTCCAACATTGCCTTCTCAAATGATGCATTCACAATGTTCCTTTCTGTTTCCCTCTGAAGACATTGATTTCTTTTGTTTCTTAGTCTCATTAAATGCAACTTGAAGATTTAACTCCGACTGTTATTTTTTTTAGTTTAGTTAAGCAAGCATCAATCTCCATTTGCTCCTCTACGGGGAGAAGCACATAAAAATGCCAATTAAATATGTAATCCACACTTATTTTTACTAGAGCGAAAAAGAAATAACGAGTTTTTCTTTTAATAAATATTTGGTCTTGTTTTTTATTTCTTGTTTAAAAACTTTACATTTATTTTGTCTGAGTAATGACGTGGTAGGGTTCAGATTCATATTGATTGCTAGGGGTATGTAAAGAAAATAAAACGTTACAAAACATCTTGGACATTTGAAAATAGTAGTATGCATTGAAAATATTTCAAAACATTTATCGCATTTTCAAAATATTTCAGATTTTTTTTAAAGACTTGCATATTAATAACCCATCCACCCCAAACTCTAAATAAGACTATTGAAGTTTGTATGAGGGTTAAAAGTCTAAAGTCCAATATGAGAGATACTTTAAATACTTCTCAAGTCCAAAATGAGAACTTGGATAATATACAACAAAATATGTTGGAACTTCTCAGGTCCACAATAAGATATTTAATTAAACTTCTCAGGTCCAACATGAGATGTGTAAAATAACTTCTCAGGTCCAAAATGGGTTGTTTAAAATACTCCCCAAAAATAAGTGTTCTAAATACAAATTATAGTGACTTCTCATTTTAGAAATGGTAAGTATGTATGGTAGACAATAAGTATACGGAAAGTATGTATGGTAGACAATAAGTATACGGAAAGTATGTATGGTAGACAACTAGTATACGGGAAGTATGTTCCAAGTTAGAGAAACTCAAATAAAACCGACTTCTCATTTTAGACATGAGAAATATATATGGACACGCAGGCCAAACATCCAAGCTGGACGGAGACACGTCGGATGAAATTTTGGGAAACTTCTAAGGGTGTGACTAAGAAGTGGTTAAAGATCTTAGGTTCAAAATGAGAAGTACAAAACAACGGTATTTTTATAAATAGTTTGAAAACAACGATAGATTCCTAAATTGTTTTGAAAACGTTACTTTCATAAAACACTCCTGAAATGTCTCTCTCTTTCTCTCTCTCTCTCTCTCTCTCTCACACACACACACACATGATCTACCACTATTCACCTCCACTAGGACCACCACCATCGCAGTCTGTAGATTCTGGCACCACAGCATCAGGTAAACCCAACGTAATTTTCATCTGCTCCTTTACGCCTAGGATCCGTAATTTTCTTCCACGGCAAACCCAAAGTACGTTTACATTCAAGTTTATACATGAAATTGTAATGTTCTATGATTGTCTTTTGTGTACTGGTTAAATGGCACTTGGAGTAATTGACTCATAATGATGATGTTATGCAACAGGTAATTTCTTTAGAGTTATGTTAGTTCATGTTTGTTGAAACTTTAATTGTCTTCTCACATGAAAAATAGCTTCCTTTCAGTCTTCTATTTTGTTTTTGGTTTCAAAGTCTAGTTAGCAATGTTGTGTATCTGAGCAATTGAACTCTTGACAATAGGTATTGCCCTATCAAATAAAGGCAACAGACTTCTGGGTAAAAGGAATTGGTTATTGGACATAATAGTTGAACCTTTGCGAATGAAGAAAAATGGCCTCACAGTGTTTGGCCAATTTAACTAGCAAAAGTTTCATGGTTTGTGTATTGCTCTTAAAATACAACAACTCTTTAGCATAAACACAAGGAAGAAACTCTTTGCATCATGCTGATGATTTTCTCAAGGATATCCAGGTCAAGGTACGTATTTTTACCCACCCTTATTTGCAAAAGACAAGCATAGATTTGCTGAGATTAATTTGGTATACCATATACTATAACAACTCTTGAAGGGCATAGAATATGAAGATGTGACTGATTTTCTCTTTAATTTTGTTGTTTTTATTCTTCTTTTTTAGAAGTGGATTCAATATTTGACAAAGTAATAATTTTGTAGTTGCAGGATGATAGATACAACTTCAAGGATTTGTGTGTCTCTGGTATGTTGGTTGTTTTTTGATAGCCAATGGTTTGTTTAGTTTTTTGCTTGGTCGAACACTAGAAGCTGTGTCTAAAAGTGTTGTAAATAACGGATTGAATGCCCGTTCATATAAAAAAAAAAAACAAAAACTACTCAGATCAAAGATATTGAGGGCTAAGGTGACAAGTAATATTTCTTCTTCTTTTCTTTTCCAATTGACTTTTTTTCTCGGACTTTGCGTGCACAGCGAGCAAAAGGTGTGATTTTTGGTGATTTTGTTGTGGAAATGGTTGTACAATTATATGCATAGAAGTACAGATTTGATATTACAATTGACAACCAAGTTATCTAATTTGTTTGTTTGTTATATCCCCTCCTCCTATTGATAGCTTAGATACAATGGCACTAATGGTTCATTTAGAAGTATTTTCTCATACAAGAATTTTACCCAACTTCTAGTTAATGCTTTGAGGAAATGCCTTCACACATGTTATGCCTTAAATTTTCAAGAATCGGTTTAACTTCAAATGCCA
This sequence comes from Vaccinium macrocarpon, assembly GCA_022606695.1. Lineage (NCBI taxonomy): Eukaryota > Viridiplantae > Streptophyta > Magnoliopsida > Ericales > Ericaceae > Vaccinium > Vaccinium macrocarpon. The sequence goes on along the minus strand of CM040181.1, from coordinate 22,284,875 downwards.
TCTATGGGGTTGTGGACATATTTACCCATGTTGATATGGATTATTTAGATTGATGGTGGTGTCTATGGAAGAACACATTGAGCTTGTTAGGCGACAATATCTTGGTCCTTTGAGGATATCTTGGTGTCTCACATGTACTATACCTGTAGCAAATAAACTAGTGGAGAGCGAAGATTCAGATTTGGAGCATTTTGGCATTCATGTTAAGAGATCGTGTTTGGACATGGTATGGTTTATGGTAAGTCTAAAATGACTAAGTTTATATTTTTTGTATGTTCACATGTTGTGTCTAATGTCTATTTTGATTGTGAGTTCACTTCAAGTTTATTAACTGGTTTCAATCACCTTTCTTGTGTTGTTTAAAGCCTTTGACGATCTTCTCAAGAGCTATTGATGGTGTTGAGATGTTCCTTGAGACAAGTTTTGGTGACATTTTTATGTCCACTGTCAAAACTTGAATGTAATCTCAATGCTTGTTTTAGGGTTGATTTTCTTTGGTTTTGGCTAGACATATTTTATTGACATTGGATCTACACAATGTCCCTTATTATATTGAAATCTTGCGGATTAATGTATTGTTCTCATTTGGTGCACAATTGGTGTTTGAATGGGTAATTTAGCTCTAATTAACCTCCAGCGGGTCATTATTATTTTTTTTAACCAGAAAGACTTTTTGGGGCAGTTTTAAGTATCACAACACCAAACCTATCAAGGCATTTAGAATTGCAACATCAAATGAGCTACGGGGGCACTTATAGATGCCTCATTAGTTGTTAAGCATGGTTAAATGGGTGCGAGTAATTTTCTATTTGCAGCTCTAGAAATTGCCTCAATAACTGGATTATCTGGTATTTATAAGTGCCTTCTTAGAGTATTTTATGCGACACTTACAAGTGTTGCGAGAAAGAGCTGTAGAGGCTCCTTAAAATACCTCGTAGAAAATGCCGCATTACACTTTTAGCTGCATCAATACTAGCAGCACTAAATTGTATTGCCTCAATAGGTAAAATGCCTCAACAGGTCACTTATTGAGGCAGTTATGAGTGCCTTATCAAGCTTTTTTTGTTGTAGTGAGTCATATAATAAATTCATAATAACATCTAATCTTAATTAAGAATAACTAGAATTTTGGAGTCTCGGGGTGTGCTGTTTAATATCAAAAACCAAACTAGGGTCAAGCCTTAAGTTGTTTTATTTTTTTTTATTTTTTTTTGTTTTATTTTCTTTTGTCGAAAACCACTTGAAAGAAATCACAATATTCTAAGATATTACCAAAACTTTGGTAAGTTACCAAGGGCCATGTTGGCTGTTTGTTTGGGAAAAGAAAAGGAAAAAGAAACGTTAATGTTCTTTTACAAATAAATTAAGTGTCTAGGTGTCATCACATAACATGCTTATAAGCAAAATAAAGACCTTAGGTGTCTAGGTGTCATCACATAACAGTGCAAGAGTGGAAGGTACACAGGTCATCAGGAAGAAAAAAATGGTCGACCAAATTGATCAGTTTGAGTTTTGGTCGGCCTGTTATGGTTTGTCTGCCATTGTTGAGAGTTGGAGCTGCTGGGTTTTGATCCGTCTCTCAACTAAACATCAAATTAAGCACATAAAAGAGTTCGGTAGGGTAAACTTACCTTTAAACCTACCTTGAAAGTGATGAATGAGTGCATGCTTTTGAAATGGTGGTGGCGATTTGGGGTTGAAAAAGAGGCTCTATGGAGGAAAGTTATTTGCAGCAAATATAGATTGGATGAGAGGGCATGGTATCCGAATAATGATTCTAATAGAGGTGTTTCTGCAGTTTGGAAGGACATTTTGTGTGTGGGGCATAGGGATGGTGATCTTCTTAGCTTTTTCATGTCTAATACTAAAATTTCTGTGGGTAATGGCAAATATATAAGGTTCTAGTTGGATCCTTGGATTGGTGGAGATACTTTGAAAATGATTTTTCTAGAATTTTTAACATTTGCTCCCAAAGTTTGGTCACAGTGACTGAGGTGTTTCAGGGTATTGGATCAAGTTCTGAGCTTAATTTGATTTTCAGGAGAAGTGTCTTGTCATGGGAGGAGGGGGAGTGGAACAATTTTATAGGCTTGATGAATTCGGTGCAGTTACAAACATCAAGGGATGATCTATTAAGGTGGGAGGCGGAATCATCTAAGTCATTTTTGGTCAGATCGTTGTACAAGTTAAAAGATGGTGAATCTGGAAGAGTGAGAAAAGAGTTTTTGTTTTTATGGAAAAATTTTGCTCCTCCTAAAGTTCAATTTTTAGGTTGGTTGGCTGCCTTGAATAGGGTTAAAATGGCTGAATTTCTTTTTTCTCTGGGAGTTTTGTCTGATGCTAATGAAAGCTTATGTCATTTTTGTGGTGAGGTTCCTGAATCTGTTTGTAAGGACCCGTATTTTACATAATTTTTTCGGAATAATGTTGGGTAAATGTGAGGAATTAAATTTTGACTTTAGGGGTCAAAGAGAGAGCATTTGAATGCATTTGGGTCTTTTTAAAGTACATTTGGAAGTTTTGGGGTGAAAGTGTAATGGGGTGAAAGCATATGAGGCATTATACTTGCATTTTTTTTCAAAAATCAGCCCCCCCTCTCTCTCTTAACTGCCGACCCTCTCTCTCTCTCTCCTCTCCTCCATTTCTTTGCTCCAAGCTCAAATCCACCAAAATCCTTCAAGTCTCCTTCATAAACCCCACCTAAAATCACCTCCTCTACGCATTTTGAAGCTTGGGTTGCACTTATTTCGCACCAAGAGACCCCATTTCGGGTTGGAGCACATTGGGAGCTAGGGTTTCCATTTACCCACTTGTTTCAAGCTCAAACCTTCAGGTAGGAAGACAAATTCTACTCCCTCTAGTTGTATCTATGTGATATAAAACATATAACTTGCTATTGTTTCTTCAATCCTTGAATTTCATGCTTTGCTTCCATGATTGTATTGTTTGAGCAAAATTTTGTGATCTATGAATTGAGCTCTTGTTTGTTGCAATTGATGGTTGTTGGACACTCCTTTGAGGTCCATTAGTCACTCTACATTTCCAATTTTTGGCCTAGAACCTTACATTTATGTTTGGGTTGAAATTCCACATCAATAGGGTGAAAATCTGCTCACTGCCCCTGTTTTAGGGTTGCTGCCCCTGTTTTCCAAGAGACACTCCCTGTTTTTGGGGTGGTTTTAGGCCACCTTTTGATGCCCGTTTGGTCCCCGATCGTCCATTTCATCGTATCTTTGAACTATACTACCATTTTGAACACCGAATCTACTTCGAATTCATAAAATTAACCCTTCGACACATAAATTAACAAATTTTATGTTTGACGTATCGGACACGCGTCGGTTGACACATTTTGGCGAAAATGGTGAACTTTTGAAAGAAATGGGATTTTTGGGACTTTTTGAAAGACAATGATTTTAATATGAATTTATTGGATAAAATGAACTCTAGGGACCACCCGTTTGGTGTCCCTGGCCATGGGAGCACGGAGCCCGCGAATTCCAGCAGGGCCCATGAAATCCGGCAGGGGTGTACGGAGCCCATGAAATCCGGCAGGGGTGCACGGAGCCCATGAAATCCGGCAGAGGGATACTTCCCTACTAAAATTGAAGATTGTTTTCTTATTAAATATCGGTTGTGGTGAATTTGGATAAATTTGGCGTTCTTGACACAAAAATTGACTTTCGATATGCGAAATGAGAATTTTGGAACTACTTGGACTTGGTTGGATATTTGCAACGTTTTTGGGACACTTGGATATACTTTGGTTATTTTGTGGTCGAACTATAGCCTTCCTTCCATCCTAACCTTGTACTTTGGCCGTGTCCACCTTCACTCTCATTCATTATGCACGTATCATGTTTATACACCTAGCGTTGGTAGAATAGTTTTCCTACTGGGCTAGTGAGCTCAACCTATCAATTTTTCAGCTACACGACATGGAGCATGAGGTTGGATGCTTGTCGAGTGACATGTACATGGAGCTTAAACATGCATGAAGTTATTTTCCCATCTTGTATTATGTTTTTGGAAAGATGGTTTTGTAACTTCAATTTATTAATCTTTTGACTATTTGGCAATGTAATAACTTTGAACTTTGTACTTATGCATTCGGGTTATGGACGCTAGTGAATAGAACTTGTGTATTCAAAATGTTGGGATTATATTATGTTGTCTTTGACTATTCAAGAGAAATTTTGAGATCTTGACTTGTCCTACGTGGATTTTATTTACTTTTGAGTTATTAAAATTGAGGGCGTGACAGTATGGCCTGTAGTTCTTTTGGGATCATATCACAAGATCTCCCAACAACGTATACCAATTGGGTGAAACAATAACCCTCTTACTACGACAAGGTATTGGTGTGTTGTAGCCTCATGTACTATTGGTGTTGAAGAAGTCTGTGTCAGTCTATTTTCTATCAATTCTTCCAAAACAATCTTATTACTGGGTTTGTGATATATGACATAGTCTTCCTCTAAGTATCAAGCATTGGTGTTAACAATGACCTTATGATTCTTAGGACTATAAAATAGAGCAATTTTCTCTCCTCTAGGGTACTAGACTAAAACAAACAAACAATTGTCCTTGATTTCAATTTATTTGCTTTCCCTTTTAGCACATGTGATGGACTACCCCAATTCTGAACATGTCATAGACTAGTTTTGCTCCCAATCCACAGTTCTGTGGGTGCAGTTGGTACTAGCTGAACATGTCATAGAATGTATGCTATTGTTTCTACTGCATGTCCCCAAAATAAATTTAGTAAATTTGAATAACTCATCATGGATCTCACCATATTCATAAGAGTCATTTCCTTCTTTCTGCTACGCCATTATGTTGTGGCGTACCTAGCGTAGACAATTGGGATGTAATCCCTTCTGTTGCCACTAGTTCCTAAATTCTTCCAAGAGGTATTCACCACCACAATCAGATGGTAGTGTCTTGATAAATTTATCCAAATGCTTTTCCGTTTCTTGTCTATGCTCTTTGAATTTCTCAAAGTATTCGGATTTACGGTGTATCAAATAAATGTAACCATATCTTGAGTAATCATCAATAAAAGTATTGAAATACTCAAAAGCACCTCTATCCCGGATGTTCGTATGTACACATAGATCAGAGTAAACCAATTCAAATGTTTCATTGGCTCTCCCTTTTTCTTAAAAGGGCCTCGTGGTCATCTTACTTGCCAAACAAGATTCACAGACCGGAAGTGCCTCCACTTTTGATGAACCCAAAGGTTCATTTCTAACCAATCTATAAATTCTATTCAGATTAATATGACCTAGGCGTAAGTGTCAAAGATACGTTTGGTTCAACTTGTAAGACTCTTTTCTCTTATATAGCAATCTATTAGTGGTATTCAATTCATTTAGTTGCATCGTAGGTACAATAGGATTAATAACGTAGAGATTGCCAATCAATGAACCAGAACAGATAAAATGCTTATTTAACTTAATAATCATAGAGTTATTAAAACTAAACCAAATATCCATTTTCAACCAAATTAGAAACTGAAATTAAGTTTTTCCATATTCAATGATCATAAAGACAATCTCTTGAAATTAAATACCTACTGCAACTGCTGCTACTTTTGTAGCATGTCCCATATGTAGGCAAATCTCTTCATCACTAGGTCTCTAGGTTTCCTGGAACCTTTGCATTGAATAGCAAACATGATTAGTGACACCTGTATCTAGTCACTATGTACAGGTAGATAATACTGCTGAACATGATACAACTACTAGTGAATTTTTTTTCCTTGATTACTCAATTTATTTAGATAATTCGGATAAGCTTATTCTAGTGTCCTTTTTGCTTGTAGTGAAAAAAATTGTCGTCAGGCTTTTCCACTCTACCTCCAAGCTCATAAATTGTCTAAGGAATAATGGATTGTTGTTGAAACTTTTCCTGCTTCTTGTTGCCTTCCGGCTAAGAAGTAGAAACCTCTTCAACTACAATCACAGTTCTCTTTTTATTAACCAAAAGACCATTGGCTAATTTAATGTTCTTTCAATAGTTTCGTCAAAAAATAATGTATTTTGTTCATATTGTAATTCAGGCGGAACTGCTAAAATGGCTTAGTAAGCAATTGGAGCACAATATCAACCTGGGTTTCTCCATTAATTTCAGCTCCTAAGATCTCTAGTTCATTCGGAAGACCTATTATTGTTGGAACATGATCCCCTTACTAGGGTAACTTCACCAATGGTTATATTCCCCAAATCTCACATTGCAACTTGCCTAGCCACACCCCAAACGTTTATATTATGTTATACAACATGTCATAAATAGTTCCAAAAATTGATGCTGATGTTGCAATACATTCGCCATAGAAGCTAAAATGTAACACCGCGCCATTTCATCAATTGTAACCCAATCCTTATATATCGGATTTTAGGTTCTATTGCAATTTCAATGTGTTTGGTAGAGCACACCTCAAAGAGCACAATTGTGGTCCCCTAAACAATCAACACAATATCCTAGATCCTTTTCTAGTCAATATTATTATGACCAATAATTTTGTTTGACAACGATATCAAGTGGATTGAAAGAGTCCCTTTTTTGAATATGAGAATCACATAACAACAATTATAAAGGGCAATTAAAAACTTTTGTATTTCTAGTAAATTGGTTCTCTCAACCAGACCATTAGAAGAAAAACATTAGCAACCCTACACACCGTGAAGAGTATGCCTCGATGGGTAGGTCCACTACTCTTCATCATTCTTGTAGATAGACACAACCTTTTAATTTTACTATCTAAACACTAAACGGTGCCCAATAAAATTACATAGGTAATTTGCTTTGGTCCTATAAATAAAAGTAGTGACTCAGATGGAGAGGATACTTGTTATTTTTAGCTAGGTGTATACCATTAGCTAACCTGAAGATCCATTGTTCCATAATGAACTACCCCAGATGGAGGAGTAGTCCACACAACAATTATCTTGGAGCTATCCTCTAAGGAAGTAAGTACTGATCAGCCACAATTAATTTTGTCTGATGGGGAGGAAGGTACTAAAACCAACACACAAAACTTAATTATCTTATCGACATACTAGTAATGGAGACCATGGAATTTATACAAAGTAAACTCCCTCTCCCACTTAGTTATTTAAAAATTTTGTGAGGGTTATCAAAATTAACATGTTTGCAAAAACTGAGATCTAGGTCAAACGACAAATATTACCATGTTGTCCAAATATGGTAAAATATCACACATGCAAACAATATGAATATAAAAATATCCATAAATAAGGAAACAAAAATAAAGGTATCCCAACTATTATGGTCAAAGATGCAATCCTTGGGCAATAAGGAATCCTTCCAGTCTTTAAATAATCAAGAATCCTTCGAGTCTTGAAATCCTTAAACAATAAGGAATCCTTCCAAACTTGAAATCCCTTAGATACTTTGAATCAATCAAGGAAACCAAAATCCAACCATCTTAGGCAAGAAAAATTGGATTTGAATTTTTTTCCCAAGTAAACTACACAACCTTCAGTATTTTGGACTTTTCTTCCTCATTTGAACTTCGATTGAACTGATTCCAATTGGGTTGGATTCGAAATTCAATTATCTAAAACTTCTTTAAAAACAGATTTTTCAATTCCAATGTTTACTGGGTCAAAACAACCTTGCAATCTGACCCTAAAAATCTAAAAATATTCTGCTGCGAGCCTAACATCCTTTTTTCTTGACAAAACTTATCTTCTTGTTTAGCAATGGAAAATCGTCCTTAGGACTGGATTTGTTTAGATCACAGAAATCAACAGTTACTTCATTTTCTTGTTTTTCTTAAGCACAGGGACAATGTTTGCTATCCATTTTGGATACTTAGTGTAACGACCCGGATTTTAGCCCTATATTTGTTTTATGAAATAGTTTTATTACTAAAATTTAGTATTTGATTAAATTTATTTTTTTATGAATTAGTGGTCCTAATCCTATTACACTATCCGATTACCCTAACCAAATGCTCCTAATTAGAATTCTAAGCCAACCAAGTTGTCACTTCCAACTATCTAATACATCATTCCCTCATGTCTTTCATTGGTTAGCCATATTTGGGAGGCCTTTTGCCCAACCAATGACCAACCAACACCACACTCAAATGCTTTCCTTTAACCCCTACACAATTGCCACCTCAATATCCTATGGGTTTTATTGCAACTCCTAAGCTCCTATATTCTACCTTCCTTCCCTCACATATTTCAGCAGAGAAAGGGAGAGATATCTCATCACCTTTTCACTCCACTACTTCCTCCTTTTCTATTCTTTTTTTTTTTTTTACACTGAGAGAAAGAGAGATGGCTGGGTAGCAATAGAAGAAGAAGAAGAAGAAAACAAGGGAAAAAGAAGAAAGAAGAAGAAAAAGGAATAAGAAGAAGTTCAATCCGTTTGACGCGACCGAGGCCCATCCAAATCACTCTAGTTTAGCTTAATCTTCGGAAGAAAGGTAGGTTATGTCCTACTGAACCCATCGGTATATAATAAGTCAATTTTCGTTGAGTAGAAGCAAAACCTGAGCATTTTGTTAGTTGCAAGGTAGTGTAAATTCGTTTTTGACATTCTGAGCTATTGGGTCACCCCTTAAACAATCTGAACCCAACTTTTTCCATGATAGAGTTGTAGTTCATTTCATAACGAACGTTTTGATATATAATACATTGATTTTCGTTAAGTAGAAACAAAACCCAATCGTTTCGATCGTTGAGGAATAGTGTCTATGCAGTTTTGAACTTCTGAGCTACTGGGTCACATCCAAACCATTTCAAATCCAACTTTTTCTGTTATAGAAATGTAGTTCATGTTCTTACAAATGTTTTGATATATTATACGTAAAGTTTCATTTTGTATAGACAAAACCTGGATGTTTCGATCGACAGAGCGCTTGGCTACCATCCCACTCGGTAGAACGCACCAACCATGTAGTATATATTTTTCTCTTGGTCCAACCCCGGCCATTTTTTTTTTCATCTACATCCTGACTTTGTTAATGTTCACTTCCTGACCTTAATATTTTTTAACTCTATGTTTAGTGCCGTAATTATGGAACATCATCTACATTTATATATTGTTATTCCACATGTTTCATTGTATCATTTGAGTTTATCATGCTTGTTTAAATGTAAATTTTTTGTACACTTGTCATGTAAATTTTGTCAGTACATGATAACTTAGTCAGACACATTTGGTTCATGGGTGGGTTAACAGTTTCAAGAGTAATCTGTAGACGTGATAAAAAAATAGAAATGCGTAGAAATATTATTGAGCTGACGAGCTTGTGGATCCGGGGTGACCGGAGTGGGCTCCGGACGGATGAACATTTTGAATACGAAACCTTGGATAGGACATGGTGGTGATTGACTCTCAAGAATGGTCGGGCTATGTAAGTACCCGTATTTTTACAAAAAATTTCCGAAATATTGTTGGGTAAATGTGAGGAATTAAATTTTGACTTGAGGGGTCGAAGAGAGAGCATTTAAATGCATTTGGGTCTTTTAAAATACATTTGGAAGTTTAGGGGTGTAAGTGTAAATAGGTGGGAGTATATATACATGAGTTGTGCTTGCATTTTTTCAAAATAAACAACCTCTCTCTCTCTCTCTCTACACTGCCGAACCTCTCTCTCTCCTCTGCTCCATTTTCTTGCTCAAATTATCCACAAATTCACTAAAACCTCAAGTCCCATTCAAGAACCCCACCTAAAATCACCTTCTCTATGCATTTTGAAGCTTGTATTGCGTTCGTTTCGCACCAAAAGCTCACAATTTGGGTTGGAGCTCATTGGAGGCTAGGGTTTTCATTTACCCACTCATTTCAAGCAAATTTCTTGAGGTAGGAAGACGAATTCTACTCCCTCTAGTTGTATTAATGTGATATATAGCATATAGTTTGTTCTTGCTCCTCAAATCCATTGAATTCATGTTGTGCTCTTATTGTGGGTTTGCTTGACTTCAATTTTGTAATCTATGGATTGGCTAAGTGTTTGATGAAATTGTTGATTGAATTACCCTCCCATGATGTCCATTTGTTACCCTACATATCCAATTTTTGGCCTAAGACTTCACATTTGCATTGGGGTTGAAATTCCACACCTTTGATGGTGAAAATCTGTCAGTTTTCTGGGCAGTGTAGCTGCTGCCCTTGTTTTCGAAAGGCTATCCCCTGTTTTGGGGTGGTTTTAGGCCACCCTTTAATGCCCGCTTGGTCTCCGATCGTCCATATCCTCGTGTTCTTGACCCATACTACCATTTTGAACACCAAATCCACCTTGAATTCATAAAATAACCCTTGGGCACATGATTTAATGAAATTCCATGGTTTATGTATCGGACACGCGTCGGTTGACACATTTTTTTATGAAAATGGTGAACTTTTTGAATAAATGGGATTTTTGGGAACTTTTGAAAGACAAATGGTTTTGAATTGATATTATTGGATAAAATGAACTCCAGGGTTCACCCATTTGGTGTCCCTAGCCATGGGTGCACGGAGCCCATGAAATCTGGCAGGGGTGCACGAAGCCCACAAAATCCGGCAGAAGGATACTTCCCTATTAAAATTGAGGAATGTTTTCTTATGAAATGTCGGTTATGATGTATTTGGATTAATTTGGCGTGATTGGTGAAAATTGGCTTTCGATAACCAAAAATGAGGATTTTGGTAACTACTTGGACTTTGGTTGGATATTTAAAATTGTCTTGGGACACTTGGACAGACTTGGACACTCGGATACTCTTTGGTTACTTTGTGGTCAAATTATAACCTTTTGTACATCTTAACCTTATACATTGGTTGTATCCATCATCATACCCACTCATTATGCATGTATCATGTTTATACACCTAGCATTGGTAGAATAGTTTTTTCTATTGGGCTAGAGAGCTCAACCTATCAATTTTCAGGTACACGGATGGAGCATGAAGTTGGATGCTTGTTGAGTGATACACACATGGAGCATTATCGTGCGTAAAGTTATTTTCTCATCTTTGTATTATTTTGGAAAGATGATTTTATAACTTCCATAGTTTATCCTTTTGACAATTTGGCAATGTAATAATTCTTGAACTCCATACTTATGCCTTGGGATTTGGCTTTTCGTTGGTTAGAACTTATTGACTATTTTCGGTCAGAATGTAATATTTGATTTTGACTATTCAAAGGGAAATTGTGAGACTTTGACCATGTTCCATGTGGATTTTATTTATATTTGGATTGTTAAATTTGAGGGTGTGACAGGCTATAAGGGTGGCACCGTGCTTACGTCATAGCCCAGGGATGAGTTGTGGGACCGCACTCCCAGTGAATCTTGTTTATCATGCCTTAGGGTCATGGAAGTGGTACTCGGGTATATAACCCAAGTTCTCTGTCCGTTATCTTAACAAGGGGAGTTGAATCACACTAGTTGCCCTATGCTAAAGGTTAGAGGGTAGGATGGATCTCGTTGTTGAGAATCCTAGATGACACGTAGGTAAATGGTTAGTAATTAATCAGTGATGCTACTTGTATATCTCCTATTATTTATTATGCATGTTTATCTATTAGCTATGTGGGGTTAAGTAGATTAGGATATTCCTATTGGGCTTTTTAAGCTCATGGGTACTTGTACCGTGGTGATTTATCACCAGGAAATGAAGATGGAGCTGAGGGGACGTACAAGTAGACAAATATCAATACTGCTGAGGAGGAAGCCAACGAGCATTTGTTTTCGTATGCTTAGTCACTCTGAACAAATTTAGTCGACTACATTTTGAAAGCTTCAAGTCTTTTTGAAAATTGTAATATTTTGACAGTTTAACTTTAATTCGATATGGTTGTCAAACCATAACAGTTGATTTCAGTACGGTATTATGATGGATCTACGAAATCTTTTTTTTAAATTGACTTTTCAATTTATTTTAATGTTTCCGAAAAATCAGGGGGCCAACGTTTATTTGTTTGGTGACTTCTTCTTTGATTTTCTCTACCCAATCTGAGTGCATGGTCTTAGTTTTTTATTAACCCATTTAGCATATGCAAAAAGAGGCAATTTGTGTGTGTCACACCTGTTCCTAACATGCATGTGCATTTCATGTGATAGTGCTCATATACATTTTCATCTCATATGCCATTTGTGACATCCCGACATTTTCATTTAAAAAAAAATTACTACAAATTATCTATCATTCATTTTTTTCTCTTTTAAATGACCTTCTAATAACTATATATATATATATATATATATATATATATATATATATATTTTAAACTTCATACAATTTGGGCTACCTGTCTAATAATCGGTTATATATTCTTTTTGTGTCATATATAGATAAATATATGTATTGTGCGTGAGAGAATTTAGGAAAGTGGGAGAGTGGGCCTTTATTTTGCATATAAGTGTTGTGAAATTTTAAAGTACTCGCAAGCGCACGAATCGTACCGAAGTATAGTAATGCAAGTGCGAGGTCGAACCCACAGGGACTTGTGTATTTTTATAGGAAACTAAATAAATTTAAATCGATAAAACCCTAACCTAGTTTCAAAAATTTGTGAATTGGTTTGACTAAAATTAAACGAAAAATGACAAAAGAAAACAATTAAAATTAAATGGAAAAGAAAGCAAAGATTACCGGTTGGGAAAGAAAACTAGAGTTTCGGAGTCCACGCCCATGTATTCATAGTGATTTTTAACAAACTCGTGATTTATTTTTCTACTTTCTTCACAGTAATTTGATGGCTAAACTCTTTTACTGTGGAAAATTTCTTCGTTACGCTCGTTTTAAAGTAAAATTTAATGTACGTTCTTCCTTGCCTCAAAATTCAAGACACGAAAAATCCGATGTATCCGCTAGCAAACGAATCACAACGGATATCCAATACTTGAAATTAAAATCTAATAACCAGGCAAAATATTTAACTATTAGTTTCAAATCATGAAAAAAACATGATTGAATCCATATCCAAAACCACTAAGTCAAATTAAACAGGGGTAAGAACAATTATCCAATGAAATTATGCATTAAGAAAAATAAACCGAGAGTTTGTGTTTAATCACTACTAGACATGAGGTTTCATCCTCCACTCTAGTTTAAACGACTAGCCACTCATGGAGGACGTGAACATAATCAAATAATAATAAAACTCCATTAAATAAATGCTTACAAAAAGAGAGAAATTTTTGCTCCAGCCGCTTTCTCTATTTTTTTCCTCTGCCGTTCCGTGATCCCCAAAAACCGAACCCTACTGTTGCTGCCGCGGTGTGTAAATGATTCGTCTCAGCCGAAGTCCCCCTCCTCGAAAACCCTACTGCCTTATTTATAGATTGTCCCCAAAATTGCCGTGAGTCTTTTCAATAAAAGAGAATCATAATTTTCCTTAACTTTTAATTCCTTCTAGGCAATCTTTTGGCAATAAAAATTCTAGTCAAAGTCAAATACAGAAATAACCCCATTTTGTAGTTCAACGTGCATAATCAATTCCACCAGCCGTGATGGAAATTATATTCGGTGGATCTCTCCTTGCTTGCTCGTGGTATACTCGTCCCACCTCGTGAATTAATTTGATCATGGGCTTTGCTTTGAGTAAGATTCGACATTGCACTTTTTGAATCCAACGGCCAATACGCAAGTTATTATCATTTTTTCCTACAAAAGTAATAATCTAAAGTCAATGATGAAAAAAGATAATAATAATATCCAAATGAGCATAATTAAGAACTAGAAACATATGATATTGGAGTTTCTATATGTCAATATTTTGCACTGATCAAATACCCCCAAACCTAGATTTTGCTAGTCCTCGAGCAAAAGAAATAAAAGAAAATTAAGAAAAACACTAACTAATCCCTTTTCGGAGGAGTCCGATTGCATTTAGCATATGCAACAAGCCTTTAAACTCCTAGGTGGCCCTAGTGGACGAGTTATAGTCTCGTGAGGGTTTGCAGCAGTGAACACCCACAAACACGAGAGGAAAGACACTCAATCATAACCCGAAACTTAATCAATGGCATCTCAAAGTAACTAGTAAAAGTGCAACACAAGATAGAGGCAAGATGCTTCACTCATTAACAGAGTTAAACAAGTGAACATTCTAATCCGAATTAGCACAAAAATTGCTCCTCTCACAAATATCTGGATAGGGAAAAATCACAAGGCATGGGTGTAAGTGAAAAATCACACAAAGATGTTCATTTACCTCGAAAACAATACACACACCTTCAATACCTCAACAAGTCATCAAAATGCACAACTCAACATATAGCCCCTCCCTTTATTGTAATGATCTATTTTTGCTTCTTCTTTTTTTTTTTTTCTTTCTTTCTTTTGTGTGGTCGTGCAATGTTGGATTCCTCGGGCTTTCTAGTTGACCCCTTTAGCAAGCTTTAGGCCAGCTATCCCCAAGCCTTTCGGCCTTAGAGCGCTAGGTTTTAGGAGACCCCTTCGGGCTTAATTACTCGAGTCAAAAAGGCTTATCAATCCAAGCTAACCACACATAGCTAATCCGAAACTCTCCACCGTTTGACGCGAACACTCACTGCTTACTGAGGCAAGAGGCCCGGTTACTAAGCAGAAAGCTCGAAAAAAGCCTGCATTTTATTCACTCATTTTTTTTTTTTGGAGAACGTGCATTAAGTATTTCATTGAAACATCCAATTCATATTGAGGCACCAAAAATTTGTGTATGGAACTCGAGGTCAAATGCAACTCTAAGTGTGACGGTGCTCGTGCAAAGGCATGTACACAAGTGATAAATCGCTATCCAAGCATAGGTGATAAAAACAAGTCAAAGTGCCTCTCACCAATGCTTATGTTCACAAGCTTAATTCTACCAATGAAATCATATCAAGACTCTAACCCGAGAAACAGTCAAACTAGCACTAATAAAAAACCAATAACCAAGTTGAAAGTCAAAATCGAGCTTCCACCTAAAATTTTTTTTTTTCCTTCTTTTTTTATTTTTATTTATTTATTTTTCTAAAAATAAATAAATAAGAGTAAATCAATAATAATAATTTTAATTGAGCACTGAAAAAAATACGGTAAAAAGTGAAGCTTGTGCATAGAGCGAACACATCAAGAATAGGTACACCCTCCCCCAAACCTAAATATGACAGTGTCCTCAATGTCATGAATGTAAAATGAAGAAATGGACATAAAAATATAAAGAAGTGGGTACACCTGATAGGCTTGATGATGGTAAACTATGAAATACCTGCAAAACAAATTAGCGAAACACAAGCAAGAAAAACAAAAATAATGGCACTAAAAATAAAGTAAACTAGAACTCTTCTTTCTTTCTTTTTTTTTTTTTTTTGATTTTGAGTTTTTTTTTTTTTTTAAAATAAAAATAATTATTTAGAAGCAAATAGTAAGATAAAACAAAAGAACAAAAGATCAAATGCTAATCTAAACAATAACATACAATAGAATACAGGGATAATTAACGGTTGTGCGGACTAAATGATCAATCTTGATAAACAGGATCCTCCAAAAGAATTTCCTCCACTTCTGGAGTTTTCAGTTCTATAAATGGTTTCAACCGTTGGCCGTTCACTTTAAACACAGAACCATCTTTTGGATTTTCAATTTCAACTGCCCCATGTGGATAACTAGTGCGAACGATAAAAGGGCCAGACCATCGAGAACGGAGTTTTCCTGGAAACAAATGCAAACAAGAATTATAGAGAAGGACTTTCTGACCAGAAGTGAAAGATTTTCTTAAAATGTTTTGGTCATGAAGCCTTTTCATACGGTCCTTGTACGATTTGGCACAGTCGTAAGCGTCATCCCTAATTTCCTCTAGCTCAAGGAGTTGGAGCTTCTTGCGAACACCTGCTTTGTCAAGATTAAAATTGAGCTGTCTAGTAGCCCAATAGGCTTTGTGTTCTAATTCAACAGGTAGGTGACATGCTTTTCCATAGACAAGTCGATAGGGAGACATTCCAATTGGAGTTTTGAATGCAGTACGGTATGCCCACAATGCATCATTTAGCCTTAAAGACCAATCTTTTCTATTAGGGTTCACTGTTTTTTCTAGGATGTTTTTAATCTCCCTATTAGATATCTCAACTTGACCACTAGTTTGTGGGTGGTAAGCTGTTGCAACTTTATGGGTTATGAAGTATCTTCTCATTAAATGTTCGAATACTTGATTACAAAAATGCTTACCACCATCGCTAATAATGGCACGTGGTGTCCCAAAACGAGAAAACACATTATCTTTCAAAAACTGGACCACCACTTTGTGATCATTGGTTTTGCACGCAATTGCCTCGACCCACTTAGACACATAATCAACAGCAACAAGGATGTATAGATTACCAAAAGAATTAGGGAATGGTCCCATAAAGTCAATGCCCCAAACATCAAATATTTCTACAATTAGAATGGGATTAAGAGGCATCATATTTCTTCTCGTAATACTACCTAACATTTGACAACGCTCACAGGCTTTACAATATGCATGAGAATCGTGAAAAATAGAAGGCCAATAAAACCCGCATTGCAAAATTTTAGCAGCCGTCTTTTTAGCACTAAAATGGCCTCCACAAGCATGATCATGACAAAATGAGATGACACTTCGTTGATCACCTTCAGGAATACACCTTCTAATAATTTGGTCAGGGCAATATTTAAATAGGTATGGATCATCCCAAAAGAAATATTTAACCTTGGATAAAAATTTAGATTTATCATGTTTAGACCAATGTAATGGTATCTCTCCAGTCACAAGATAATTTACAATATCGGCAAACCAAGGTGAAGATAATTGAGACACTTGCATTAATTGTTCATCAGGAAAAGTTTCAGAAATAGGCAATGAATCCTCGGTGAATTCTACAACTAATCTAGATAGATGGTCGGCTACCACATTCTCAGAGCCTTTTTTATCTCGAATCTCAATATCAAATTCTTGCAGTAACAAAATCCATCGAATTAATCTAGATTTAGCATCCTTTTTAGACAACAAATATTTCAATGCAGCATGATCTGAATAGACTACAACTTTAGACCCCAACAAATAAGCTCTAAACTTATCTAGCGCAAAAACCACTGCTAGCAATTCCTTTTCTGTGGTGGAGTAGTTGAGTTGTGCATCGTTTAAAGTTTTACTAGCATAATAAATTACATGAGGGAGCTTATCCACACGTTGTCCTAAAAAGCGGCACCTCTTAGCGTGTCGGAGGCATCACACATAATTTCAAATGGGACACTCCAATGGGTGGTGAATAATAATAGGGCTGAGGTCAGCTCACTTTTTAGTCTCTCAAAAGCGTGAAGGCACTCATCATTAAACACAAATGGGGCATCTTTCGCAAGCAAATTGCATAGAGGTTTGGCAATTTTACTAAAATCTTTAATGAACCTCCTATAAAAACCTGCATGACCCAAGAATGATCTAATCTCTTTCACAGTACGCGGGGGTGGAAGGTTAGTTATCAAATCAACTTTAGCTTTGTCCACCTCAATACCTTTATGCGAAATGATATGACCTAAGACAATTCCTTGTTTAACCATAAAGTGACATTTTTCCCAATTAAGCACCAGATTTTTTTCTTTACATCGCACTAATACAAGGTTCAAATGGTGCAGACACTCATCAAAAGAAGATCCAAACACTGAAAAGTCATCCATAAACACTTCAAGAAAATGTTCTACCATGTCAGAGAAAATACTTACCATGCATCGCTGAAAGGTGGCGGGTGCATTGCATAGTCCAAATGGCATGCGGCGGTAAGCAAAAGTACCATAAGGGCATGTGAAAGTATTTTTTTCTTGGTCTTCCGGTGCGATGGGAATTTGATTATAACCAGAATAACCATCAAGAAAGCAATAGTATTCATGTCCCGCCAACCTCTCTAACATTTGGTCAATGAATGTTAAAGGGAAATGGTCTTTCCGTGTCATGGAATTTAATTTACGATAGTCTATACAAACACGCCATCCCGTTTGAACACGGGTAGGACCTAATTCATTTTCTTCATTTTTTACTACCGTACTCCAGATTTCTTGGGAACAACTTGAACAGGGCTTACCCAACTACTGTCTGAGATAGGATAAATAACCCCAGCATCTAAAAGCTTAAGAATTTCCGCTCTAACCACTTCTTGCATGGCAGGATTTAGACGTCTTTGTGGCTCTCGTGAAGTTTTAGCGTTTTCCTCCAAATAGATTCTATGCATGACCAACGAAGGACTAATTCCCTTAATATCATTTATAGACCACCCAATTGCTTATTTATGCCTTTTAAGGACATTCAACAATTTTTGTTCCTGAGTATCATCTAAATCAGAAGCAATGATTACTGGTAAAGATTCAGAAGGGCCTAGGAATGTGTATTTAAGAGTGTTTGGCAATGGTTTAAGTTCTAACTTAGGTGCCTCCACGATAGATGGAAGTGGCGGTGAAGATGAGAGTGAAAGAGGAACCACTTTTTGTTGCCATTCATTGATGCTCATTAAAGGTGTAGTATCTAATAATGCATTAACTTGTTCAATTGATTCATCTATGTCAAATTCACATCCAAAATGAGCTAAGCAAGCTTCTAATGGATCCTCATAACTAGACTGAATGAAAGTTTTTTCAACCAAATTATCTATCATGCAAACTGCACTAACCTCATCTTCATCTAGTGGTTGCTTGCTAGTATTAAAAATATTTAACTCAACAGTCATATTACCAAATGATAGTTTCATCACACCATTCCTACAATTGATCAAGGCATTAGATGTAGCTAAGAAAGGACGTCCTAAAATAACAGGAATTTGCCCACTAGAATTTTGGATGTGCATTTTGTGTGTCTAAAACTATGAAGTCAACGGGGAAAATAGAATTTGTCAACCTTAATAAGAACATCCTCAATGACCCCTCTAGGAATTTTGGATGAGATCTATCACTAATTGGAGTGTCATTGTTGTGGGTTTTAACTCACCTAAGCCTAAGCTATGAAAGTATCTTGAATAAGGCAATAAGTTGACACTCGCCCCCAAATCTAACAATGCCCGATCGATGTGATGATCACCTATTATGCAAGAAATTGTTGGACAACCAGGGTCCTTGTATTTAATTGGAACTTTGCATTGAATGATGGAGCTAACTTGTTCAGTTAAAAACGCCTTTTTAGGAACATTTGTCTTCCTTTTTATAGTGACCAGATCTTTTAAGAATTTTGCGTAAGATGGCACTTGTTGAATGGCATCTAAGAATGGAATATTAATTTGCACATGTTTAAACACCTCTAAAATATCTTTGAATTGTGATTCTTTCTTAGGAGCCACTAGTCGATGAGGATATGGAGCTTTAGGGATGAAACTCTTGACTGGAGGATCAGACTCTTTAATTTTAGGAGAATGTTTTTCTTCGCTTTTTGCCTCAATTAATTTCTCTTCACTTTCAGACTCAATTAATTTTTCTTCTGTTGGCATACTAACTCTGTTATCTACCTCCCTCCCAGATCTAAGAGTAATGATTGATTGAACATGGTGTTGCTCATTTGAAGTGTTAGAGGTGTTTCCTATAGCAAACTGCCCTTTTGGATTTGGTAGAGGTTGACTCGGAAATCTTCCTTTCTCTCTTTCTGTCATTTGACTCGCTAATTGGCCCACTTGATTTTCTAATTTGGCAATGGATTGAGTATTCAAGTGAGTTGAATTTTTAATGTCTGTTATGGCTTGACTATTTATGAGAGTTGAGTTCTTAATTTTTGCAATTAATGTTTGGATAGTGTCCTCTAAAGATGGCTTTTGCTGCGAGGGTGCAGTAGATTGAAAGTTCGATTGAGATTGAGTAGGGTAGGACTGCATAGGAGGACGAAAACCTGGGGGAAATTGGTTCTGTTGGTGGAAAGATTGTCCACCAACATTTGTTGGAGGTTGGTCCTGTCTCCATGAAAAGTTCGGATGTTTTCGCGTATTTTGGTTGTATGTGTCTGAAAAAGGACTCCCAAAAGATTTTCCATAATTATTAATTGCATTTGCTTGTTCGGTAAAATTTTCGGAATATCCTACCATGGAAGGACAAGTTTGTGACATGTGCATGGGACTAGCACAATGAGAACATACTTCTCTTTGTAGTTGATTGGCAGACTCCATAGTCCTACTTAAAGCTAACGCTTCAACCTTTCTTGTAAGACTATCTAGTTTTATCCTCATATCAGTATCTTCTTTTACTTCATACAATCCTCCTCTTTTAGATGAGGTAGTTGATTTGTCTCGATGAGAAGTAAAATCCCATTGTTGAGAGTTTTCAGATAAATTTTCAAGAAATGCATAAGCCACATCATGATCTCTAATATTTAAAAAGCCACCACCATTCATGGACTCTATCATATTACGATTTGATTGTGTCAAACCATTATAAAAATATTGAATAAGTCTCCATGTTTCAAAACCGTGGTGTGGACACTTAAGAATAGAATCTTTAAACCTTTCCCAACTTTCATAAAACTTTTCATGTTCCTCCTGACAAAAATCAGCAATTTCTTTTCTTAACTTATTTGTTTTGGCCATTGGAAAAAATTTGGAGAGGAATTTTCTTACAAGAATTTCCCATGAAGTTATTGTCCCAGATGGTAAAGATTTCAACCATCCATTGGCTTTATCTTTCAAAGAAAAAGGAAAAAGTCGTAGCCTAACTGACTCATCAGAAAAATTTTGAAATTTAAATGTAGAGCATATTTCGAGAAAATCTTTGATATGCATATAAGGATCCTCATTTTCCAACCCTCGAA
The DNA here is from genome assembly GCA_022606695.1 of Vaccinium macrocarpon. NCBI lineage: Eukaryota > Viridiplantae > Streptophyta > Magnoliopsida > Ericales > Ericaceae > Vaccinium > Vaccinium macrocarpon. The sequence goes on along the minus strand of CM040181.1, from coordinate 22,264,154 downwards.
ATATGGGCAACAATTGAAATATTTGCGGTTTTAACTCGAAATGTGTTGCGTTGGTGGTGGGTAGCACAATGCAGGATGGTGGGTCTATGGTAATGGGAGCAAATAAATCTTTAAGAGTTTTATTGTTTTCGACCATGTCTCCCATTCTTAATTGGTTTTGTTTCACTTTGTGACTTTTTAACCCTCTTTTAAAGGTTCTTTCAATTTCCGGATCTAAGGGTACTAACTCTAAATTTCTTGAACGGCAACCAAACATAAACAAATTCACTGATTTTTTTTTTATTTTAATTTTTTACACTTGAAGTGGCATGACAGGAAAAAATAAATAAATAAAATATTCAACTAATGAAGAAGAAAAAATACTTGAATTAAACTAGATTGGATTTACTATATATATTTTTTATTATTTTTTTGACTTACTAGTAAACGAACCGACTGAATTATCAAAATGAGAACCCACGACAATGAAGTAAATAGTGAGCAAATAGGCGATGTGTACCTGATTGAGATTTAATTTTCTTCGTGTCGCTTTGATACAGGATCTGGGTAGGATTAATAGCAAAATAATTCGGGTTTTTATTGTGCTAAGCCTGGGCCTCCACGATATATGAGTCCCTTTTTCTGATGCAAATGACCTGTACTTCTTGGGCCTGCTGTGTGCCGAAGTTACTAAATCACCAGTGACACCGACTTAACAGAAACTTGGCCGATTAGAAAAAACAAAATGAATAAATAAATAAATAAATAAATAAAAACCCTATAATATGATAGATAACAAAACAGCAAAAGACTAAAACACTTAATAACAAAAAGCAATTTCTACTAATTAGAGATTCACTGTAGAGTGAATGCACGTAATGAAGTGAATTTTTTTTATTATTTTATTTTTAAATGCTAACTACAACTAGTAGAAGAGTGAAATCAATTCAATTTTTTTAAATTTCCTGGAAAAAAAAAACTTAAGTCCCCGGCAACGGCGCCAAAAACTTGTTGTGAAATTTTAAAGTACTCGCAAGCGCACGAATCGTACCGAAGTATAGGAATGCAAGTGCGAGGTCGAACCCACAGGGACTTGTGTATTTTTATAGGAAACTAAATAAATTTAAATCGATAAAACCCTAACCTAGTTTCAAAAATTTGTGAATTGGTTTGACTAAAATTAAACGAAAAATGACAAAAGAAAACAATTAAAATTAAATGGAAAAGAAAGCAAAGATTACCGGTTGGGAAAGAAAACTAGAGTTTCGGAGTCCACGCCCATGTATTCATAGTGATTTTTAACAAACTCGTGATTTATTTTTCTACTTTCTTCACAGTAATTTGATGGCTAAACTCTTTTACTGTGGAAAATTTCTTCGTTACGCTCGTTTTAAAGTAAAATTTAATGTACGTTCTTCCTTGCCTCAAAATTCAAGACACGAAAAATCCGATGTATCCGCTAGCAAACGAATCACAACGGATATCCAATACTTGAAATTAAAATCTAATAACCAGGCAAAATATTTAACTAGTAGTTTCAAATCATGAAAAAAACATGATTGAATCCATATCCAAAACCACTAAGTCAAATTAAACAGGGGTAAGAACAATTATCCAATGAAATTATGCATTAAGAAAAATAAACCGAGAGTTTGTGTTTAATCACTACTAGACATGAGGTTTCATCCTCCACTCTAGTTTAAACGACTAGCCACTCATGGAGGACGTGAACATAATCAAATAATAATAAAACTCCATTAAATAAATGCTTACAAAAAGAGAGAAATTTTTGCTCCAGCCGCTTTCTCTATTTTTTTCCTCTGCCATTCCGTGATCCCCAAAAACCGAACCCTACTGCTGCTGCCGCGGTGTGTAAATGATTCGTCTCAGCCAAAGTCCCCCTTCTCGAAAACCCTACTGCCTTATTTATAGATTGTCCCCAAAATTGCCGTGAGTCTTTTCAATAAAAGAGAATCATAATTTTCCTTAACTTTTAATTCCTTCTAGGCAATCTTTTGGCAATAAAAATTCTAGTCAAAGTCAAATACAGAAATAACCCCATTTTGTAGTTCAACGTGCATAATCAATTCCACCAGCCGTGATGGAAATTATATTCGGTGGATCTCTCCTTGCTTGCTCGTGGTATACTCGTCCCACCTCGTGAATTAATTTGATCATGGGCTTTGCTTTGAGTAAGATTCGACATTGCACTTTTTGAATCCAACGGCCAATACGCAAGTTATTATCATTTTTTCCTACAAAAGTAATAATCTAAAGTCAATGATGAAAAAAGATAATAATAATATCCAAATGAGCATAATTAAGAACTAGAAACATATGATATTGGAGTTTCTATATGTCAATATTTTGCACTGATCAATAAGTTAGAGAGAAATAGGGTTATTTTATTTCCACAGCCTATATATATATATAGGGAGTCCTAATCCGCGATTCCCATTTCCGGACCTCCATGATCCAAAAAATTTTTGACGATCCGAGCCGTCCAATGTGTTCAGAAGGTGTTTTCAAGGGCGCTCGCGAGAAATCTTCAAAAAAAAAATACTGGGAAGGGCTTGATCCTAATAGTTTTCACGAAATATATATATATATATATATATATATATATATATATATATATATATATATATATATATATATATATATATATATATAGTTTTTGCAAAAATTGCTTGGATCAAGCCCTTCCCGGTGTTGTTTTTTTGAAGATTTCTCGCGAGAGCCCTTGTAAACACCTTCTAAACACATTGGACGGCTCGGATTTTCCAAAAATAATTTGCAACACAAAAAAAAAATCAATTTTTTCTTATTCTCGGGAGGTTTGGATAAGAAAATTTACGTATATATATATATATATATATATATAGAGAGAGAGAGAGAGAGAGAGAGAGAGAGGGAGCAGCCGCCATATGGCTGAGAGTGGGAGAGAGCCGTAAGGATTCTACAGTCGTGGAGTTTGGCGACGGTTTTCGATTGATTACATTTGGTTAGCAAATTTTCTAATCTTAAACATTATTTTCCTGCTATATTGATCTCTAGCTAGTAGTTTTTGCAAAGAGGAATTGTGGGTTCTTATTTGGTTCATGTATCGAGAGAGAGAGAGAGGCCGACATGTGGAGTACAACTTGCTGTATGTGTGCTTGTTTATAACAATTTCCTTTGCATGTACAGTAGTCGTAGGGTGCATGTGTAGAAGAAATAGGATACTTAGATTATTATAATCAAGTTCATGTTGTATTTACCTGAGGATGTCCATGGGGCCTAGTTTAGTGCCAAGCTCATAGCCTGTCATTATATTGATTTAGTATATGGATTCTTTTTATCTCAGGCTAGCGCCAAGTATTCGAGCATTGCAATTTGGGATATATCATTTCGATCGAGGTGAGTGATTAAACATGTGATCCCTTCTCTTGGAATCCTCTTGAGCCTATCAATTCTTGATAATCCTTTATTTTGTTCTAATTCTATAAATATTAATCTTGCTCGTTGAACTCAACTTATTTGACGATTGACGTACCCTTTGGCATACAAGGTTTATTGGTTATATTTCTAATTGATTGAATGCTTTTATTTCGGTTACTATCTAATCATTGAATTTGTTATATTATTGAGATTCTGTAATGGCACAGGGATTATCTCTGTTGGTCACTTCCGTTTGCCGTTGTTCTTATGTGATTGGGACCATGTATTATATTTGTGAAATTCCAAGGAAAATACCTAGGCACCATCCTGTGGTGACTTTGGCCACCAGGGAAAAGACTTGTGAAATACCTTGTGACTCTGGTGCTCAACGGATAGGGAAAAGGCTTGTGAAATACCTTGTGACCCTATTTCGGACCGGCTTAGGGAAAAGACTTAGGCGCCATCCTGAGGTGACTCTGAGTACGGTGTTGGATCCAACGGGCTGAGCCCTGAGAAAATATTTGGGATTCGGCAATTGATATTGTTAATATGGTTCCCACATAATTTGGTTGAGATTCCTACTTATTGTTGATTGTCGTTCTCGTATTCTTGGACAAGTTGATTGGTATAAATGCTTATTTTTGTGATTCGCTTGTTGTTTTTGTTATTCGTTAATCGGACATTCACCTCCTTGATACCACTTGTTGAGCCACCAACCTTTGTTATTTGAAACCATTTCCTTGCCGCCTCATTTATCTTTTATTTAAACGTATGTCACATTGACTTTTGACTTGTAAACACGTGGCACCATTTAATTGGCCAATTTTGCATGCCCTAGCAACACGTGGCGATTTGTGATAGGCTAGAAATTTTACATGCCTACAATTCACTACAAGAAAAATCATTATTTGCGAGGAATGAAAATTGTCATAAATGGAACACTATAGGCGAGGAAAATATTTCGTCACCAGTTTTGTCGACAAAGGGTTGTCGCAGAAGGTTACATGGCGAGGAAATAAGAATTTCCTCGCCTATAATGAGTTTTTGACGACGAAATAATTTCCTCTCCTGTATTGAGTTTTGGCGAGGAAATATTTTGTCTCCTATATTGATGATTTTTTTGTCAATAATTCATCAATTTCCTCACCAACAATGATTGAAATCGATCCTAGAAAAATACATAGGCAAGGAAACTTTTCGTCGGCAAATAATTTAATTTAAATATTATTAAATTACATAGGTGAGGAAACTTTTCGTCGGCAAGTAATTTAATTTAAATATTAAAAAATACATAGGCGAGGAAACTTTTCGTCGGCAAGTAATTTAATTTAAATATTATTAAATTACATAGGCGAGGAATTTTTTAGTCGGCAAGTAATTTAATTTAAATATTATTAAATTACATAGGCAAAGAAACTTTTCGTCGTTAGAAAGCTTTTTAGAGAAACCTCTTTAGTGAGAAAAAATTTCGTCACCTAAAGAATATATATGAGGAGTATAGGTGACAAAATAAATTGTGTCACATTCCTTTGAGAATACAATCCTGTTCATTTTAGAATTCATTAGATATCAAACAAAAACCTTGTATTACATTACATTTCACCAAAATAACTAACATATATTCATAAACCTTCAGAATATTTAGTATTCTACATCAATTAGTTCATCCACCATAGGATCTAATGCATCCATGTTCCAAAGACAAAAAGTCAAAAATAATCAAACTAGACCTATCATGTTTTTATCCTATGCATTAACCAAAAATAAGACCCAATCTTCATAAAAAAAAAAAAACAAAAGAAAAGGTCGTCACATATTGATATATCCAAAAAAGAAGTCTTCAATAAAAACCATATACTCTCATCTTTCCCACTACCCAACCTTCTGCCTATTCAATCTGCAAAACATCAAACAAGATTACAAAATGTTGTTACGATTTTGATAATAGAATAAGAAAATTTATGTAAACTTAACAAATATAATGTGTCACACCCCATCTCGGGACAGCGCCAATTGGCCCATCCCGACACAACGCATGGCACCCGGCCCAATTAGACCAACCTTAGCACACACAAGCAAAAGATTAAAAAGTTAAACAGTTCCTTATTTATAACTTCAAAGAGTGTCTTACAATGTGTCACGCCCTCAATTTTAATAACTCAAAAGTAAATAAAAATCCACATAGGACAAGTCAATATCTCAAAATTTCTCTTGAATAGTCAAAGACAACATAATATAACCCCATCATTTCGAATACACAAGTTCTGTTCACTAGCGTTCATAGCCCGAATACATAAATACAAGTTCAAGGTTATTACATTGCTATATAGTCAAAAGTTTGATAAATTGAAGTTACAAAACCATCTTTCCAAAAATATAATACAAGATGGAAAAAAAAATAACTTCATGCATGTTCAAGCTCCATGTACATGTCACTCGACAAGCATCCAACCTCATGCTCCATGCCGTGTACCTGAAAAATTGATATGTTGAGCTCACTAGCCCAGTAGGAAAACTATTCTACTAACGCTAGGTGTATGAACATGATGCATACATAATAGATGAATGTGGAGTGAGCATGACCAATGTACAAGTTAGAATGGACGGAAGGTTATGATTCAACCACAAGGTAATCAAAGAGTGTCCAAGTGTCCTAAACGTATCCAAGTGTCCCAAAACCTTGCAAATATCTAACCAAGCCCAAGTAGTTTTCCCAAAATTCTCATTTCGCAAACCGAAAGTCAATTTTGTCAAAAGTGCCAATTTTGTCCAAATTCACCACAATTGATATTTCATAAGAAAACCATCTTGATTCTAATAGGGAAGTATCCCTCTGCCGGATTTCATGGGCTCAGGTGCACCCTGCCGGATTTCGTGGGCTCCGTACACCCCTGGCGGATTTCATGGGCTCCGTGCACCCTGGCGGATTTCGCGGGCTCCGTGCACCCATGGCCAGGGACACCAAACGGGTGATCCCTAGAGTTCATTTTATCCAACAATTTCACATTTAAAAATCTTTGTCTTTCATAAAGTCCCAAAAATCCCATTTCTTTCAAAGGTTCACCATTTTAAGCCAAAATGTGTCAACCGCACGATGTCCGATACGTCAAACATAAATTTTGTTAATTCATGTGTCGAAGGGTCAATTTTATGAGTTCGATGTGGATTCGTGTTCAAAATGATAGTATAGTTCAAAGATAATGATGAAACGGACGCATCGGGGACCAAAGCGGGCATCAAAGGGTGGCCTAAAACCACCCCAAAACAGGGGATGTTCTCTGGAAAACAGGGGCAGCAGCCCTAAAACAGGGGCAGTGCACAGATTTTCACCCTATTGGTGTGGAATTTCAACCCAAACTTAAATGTAAGGTTCAAGGCCAAAAATTGGAAATGTAGAGTGACTAATGGACATCAAAGGAGTGCTAAACAACCAACAATAGCATCAATCAAAGGCTCAATCCATAGATCACAAAATTGTGCTCAAACAAACCAACCATGGAAGAAATTCAAGAAATAGATGGAATTTGAGAACAAGGAGCAAGTATATGCTATACATCATCTAAATACAACTAGAGGGAGAAGAATTTGTCTTCCTACCTCAAGGATTTTGCTTGAAATGAGTGGGTAGATGAAAACCCTAGCCTCCAATTGCTCCAACCCGAAATGTGTGCTTTCGGTGCGAAATCAATGCAACCCAAGCTTCAAAATGCGTAGAGGAGGTGATTTTAGGTGGGGTTTATGAAGGAGACTTGAAGGTTTTTGGTGGGTTTGAGCTTGGAGCAAAGAAATGGAGGAGAGGAGGGAGAGAGGGAGAGTGGGCAGAGAGGGAGAGAGAGGCTGATTTTTTTGAAAAAAATGAAAGTATAATGTGTTGTATAGTTTCACCCCATTGCACTTTCACCCCAAAACTTCCAAATGTACTTTAAAGAGACCCAAATGCATTTAAATGTTCTCTCTTCGACCCCTAAAGTCAAAATTTAATTCCTCACATTTACCCAACATTATTCCGGAAAATTTGTGTAAAAATATGGGTCCTTACACAATGTATGGCGGAAGACTGACATACGTGAACAAAAAAAAAACAAGATTATACGCTTAAATACAAGGCCTTGGGACAGACCTTCTTGGCCAACAAAACCATCACTATCTACATAAAACCAAGCCCCGACCCACGTCACTCGAGCGAGGTGCAACCACATGACCAAAACCTATAGTGGACGCGACTCGACTCAGTTCTCAACACTTAAGAGTCTATCTACAGCAGCTACACAGGTCATTTATAGCATAAAAATAACACTTTCAGCAGCTAAACTTTATTTCCAACAAGTTTCAGCCCTTAACAGGTCAGCTTCAACACCCAATAGGGCAGTTTCAGCAAATATATTCCAGCAACTACGAGCAGTTTCCTGCATTAAATAACACTTACAGTAGCATTTTCAGCCTTAAAAAGGCATTTTCAGCAACTACAAAATAGTTTCCTGCACTTAACTACACAGTTTCAGCAACCTCAGTGGTGAATTTAACCTAGAAACTTCAGTTAGAAGCATAACCCATCAAGAGTTCACATAACTACATGAAATTAAAGCACTAGAAACATGGAATTCAAGTTTAGCACATGTATTTACCTAGGTTTGAGCTTCAATCAAGCGCAGGTAAGAAAACCCAGTTGATTCCCTCCTCTTCTCCTCTCTCTCTCTCTCTCTCTCTCTCTCTCTCGTGTACTCTATGTATGAGCCAAGTGTGGGTATGACTAAGGAAAGGAAAAGGGACGTGGAAGTATATAAACTTGCAAAGGAAAAATTATCCCATGCTACACATCTCATGATGCTGTGATGCTCCAATCAATGGAAATATTCTGTTTTGCATACTTTTAAAATGATGCCAATTCACTCAAGTGATGCACACAATTAAGATAAACTCACAAAATTGAACACATTAACGTAAATTAGGAGTCGGGTATTACATAATGTATTTACATATTTATGATTTTACAGAGGTAAAATGTTTCCTGTCGCTCGAAGAATCAGTAAGTCGAGCACTTTGTGGCTCGAAAACGGCTAAAATTGAGCCATTGGCATGCCAAACTTTACTCCATTGCAATTTTCTTGACTTATATGGCTCATGCAATTCATATTACATATTTATGATTTTATAGAGGCAAAATGTTGCCCGTCGCTTGAAGAATCAATAAGTCGGGCACTCGTGGCTTGAAAACGGCTAAAATCGAGCCGTCGGCATGCCAAACTTTACTCCACTGCGATTTTCTTGAATTGGATGGCTCACTCAAGTCATATTATGTATTTAAGATTTTAAAGAGGCAAAATTTTTCGTGTCGCTCGAAGAATCAATAAGTCGGGCACTCCAAGGGCTGATAACGACTAAAACCAAGGCGTCAGCAAGTCAAATTATGGTCTGCTGGTATTTTCTTGATTTACATGGCCCAAAACAGGTATATTGAGTATTTATGAATTCAAAGAAGCAAAATATAGCTCGTTGCTCAGGAAATTGATGAATCGGGTACCCCGGGGGCCAAAAAACAGTTAAGTCCAAGGCGTTGGCAAGTCAAATTCTGCTTTGATGTATTTTCTTGACTCGGATGGCTTGCATTGGCCACGTCATGTATTGGTGACTTTATGGAGGTAAAATATCACCCATTGCACAGGAAATCGACAAATCGGGTGCTTGGAGGCCTGAAAACGGCTAAAAATCATGGCGTTGGCATACCGGCTTTTGTTCGACTTCAATTTTCTTGATTTGGATTGTTCAAACAATTCACGTTATGCCCTTGTGACTTTACAAAAGCATCATATTGCTAGTTGCTCAAAAATTCGATGATTGGATACAATGAAATCTAAAAAAGGCTTAAAAACGAGGTGTCGGCGTATCGGGCTATGCTCCACCACTATTTTCTCACATTGGATGGTTCCCCCAAGCAATATTGAGTAATTTTTGGCCTAATCGAAGCATCGTTTCACCTACGGCTCGAGAAATCATTGATTGAACACTTCAAAATCCAAAAAAATTGCCCAAACAAAAGGCGTTGACATGCCAAATCCCATTCTGCTGAAACTTTTTTGATTTAGATAGTTCACACAAGTCACTTTATGCACTTGTGACTTTATGGAAGCATTATATCACCCGTTGCTCAAAAGTTTGATGATTGGATACTATTAAATCCAAAAAAGGCTTAAAAATGAGGTGTCGGCGTATCAGGTATACTCCACCACTGTTTTCTCACATTAGATGGTTCCCCCAAGAAATATTGAGTATTTTTGGCCTAATAGATGTATCATTTCACCTACTGCTAGAGAAATCATTGATTGGACGTTCCAAAGTCCAAATATGGCCTAAAATGAAGCATTAATATGCCGTATTGCATTCTACTACCATTTTGTCAGTTTGAATGGTTCCAACAAGTTGCATTGGGCATTTATGACTTAGTGGAAGTGTTTCTTTGCATGTTGGCTAAAAGGTTCAAAGATTGGACCCTTTGAGGCCCAAAAATGGCCTAAAAATGAAGCCGCCAACATGTCAAAACATGTCACGACACTATTTCTGTCATTTGGTCCATTCGCATGGGTTACATTACTCATTCATGACTTGGAGGAAGCATCATTTCGTGCCCCAACCAACAAATCCAGAATTCGGTACCTTTAAGCCAAAAAATAACCTAAAATAAGGCACCGGTGCGTCAAAACTCCTTATAAGGATATTTCTTTGATTTGGGCTATTCAAACAAGTTATATCATCACTTTATGACTTGGTGATATTGTTGTTTTGTGCGTTTTTCAGCAGATCAAGATTCGGATACTCCAAAGACCCAAAAAGACTCGAAATGGCACCATCAGCATGTCCAAACTCATTCCGTTGCGAATTCCCCGAGTTATTCCACTCACACAAGTTTTATCATGTATTTATGACTTTGGGGAATTAATGTTTTCAGAAGTTTGGTAAAAATTCAATGATTGGATGCCTTCACCCCCAAAACGGCCTAAACGGAGGCATCGGCGTGTCAGAACTTGTTATAGTACTATTTCTATACTTTGGTCTACTCACATGAGTTATATTTGGAATTGATTTGGTTGGAGTTTGGTAATTGATGGATATGTTAGTGTGTTTTTAAGGAGTTCAGATGGAATATAGACATCAAGAAAATTAAGGAGCTGAAGCCAAGTTTATAAATATTTATAATCTTTTAGACCAAGCATAGCCGATCAAAAAGTCAGCAAATTTTTTGTTTTCCAATTATGTAAAGAACTGTAGAAAGTATTTATTTGGAGAGACAAAAATGAAAGATAGAAAGATTTATCAATTTAGTTCTGCTAGTGCAAAAGCATGATGCACTAACCTGCAAGTCAATCTTCACGAGCCAACACTCTAAGATACTCCAGTGTACCCTTGTTGTTTAAGAAACTCCAATACACTAGCCAAGTCCTCCCTTGTTGCTCTTTTGCCTCCACTAAATCGGCTATCGTGGCATTTGCTTGCTCTTTAGCCTCCACTAGCTCAACTATTGTGGCATTTGCTGCTTCAATTTTCTCAACGTGCTCCTGAATTATCTCATCTTGCTCTTGAACCTTTTTCTCGAGGTTTGTTACGTACTCATAACTGTTCACATAGGTCCTAACAGAGGAGGAAGGCTTCATGCCCAGTCCTTTGATATAACCCGACCTTTTCTTGAATACCTTAATAGATAGATCCTCTTGCGTCCTTGGGACTACACCTTCCTGCGAGTTATGTTCAGCCTCTATTTTTTCCATCTCATCCTGTCATTTTAAAGTAAACTGAATAATTTAAGTACAAGAAGTTTAGTACTCCCTCCGTCCCTTTTTAAATGTGTTACTTGGGATTCTGTGCCATTTTCAACGGTTTATAACTTTTAATTTATAATAGCTTTTATGATTTTGAAAATTTTGTATAATAGAAATAATTAAGATCTATCAAACAAGATCCATAATGCATATGTTTTGAGGTTCACATTAAAAGTTATAAGCCGTTGAAAATGGCACAGAATCCCAAGTAACACATTTAAAAAGGGACGGAGGGAGTATATTCAAATTGTAATAAATTAGCAAACACAAGTACACAACAAAGTACACATACAAACTTATCCTTGCATCCTGGAGAGATCCACTCATTTGTGTCTTTATTATAGTGGATTGATTGGTATATTTCTTTCAATGGAGGCACGACACCATCTTTCATCTAATGTAATATTTCATCAACAAATAAGTTAATTAAGCATGTTCATAGTGTAATAAAATTGAAGATATAAATAAATTTTGTTCATAGTTTAATACAAAAGATATAATGTGAAACACACCGTAGCGTCAACTCTAACTGAAAGTGACTTTGATCCACATCTATGCTTTAAGTATTTCTCAGACGCCCTGTTGTTGGTGTTTACAAGTGATTGAGCCTGAAATGATCACAAACAAATAGAGATACAATAAACTTTCAGGTAGGTTCAAGTTTAAGACCATCAAAGATTAGGATGCAACAAGAAAAACCCATGGCTATGTATGGTGTGAGAGATTACCTGCCACCTCTTATCATTCCACTTCTTATCTATTAAGCTTGTCCATTGCTCCAACTTGACATCACGTGGCGGGTTGCTTCTAGCATACTCGAGCCCCTTTGTCTCTAAAAGTTTCTAGTATTTTTTGTGCAGCCTAAAGGTGAAGTCACTCATTCTCTGACCACATTGCGTTGCCACCACCTTATCAACATCCATAGGATCTCCTTGCAAGTCAAACTTATCCTGCCATATTTGATATTTTAAGTAATGGTATGATTTTAATTTATGAAACCATACATAAGTAGATCTTGCAACTACCGTTAATCGCTGAAGGATAGGTGCTTTAACAATGTCATCTACGGCCTTCCACCTACGAACACCGAGGTCTATCACATTTGTCCGAACCTCATATCCAATCTTTGAGGCCATTTCAGCTGCATGCTCCCCTATCGGCGCACAAAATTGAGGTGGAATGGGAACTTTAAGCCTTCCGTCTTTATCGACGAGTCTTTGTGCCATTTTTCCTCGTGTAGGCCCACAGCCTTTTCCAACTTTGAGTGCTGTTGTAAAGAAAGAGATAGGAAATAACATTGAGTGCTTAGCAGTAATGGAATTGAATTATTTGAACAACGTATAACAATTTAGAGCTGTAATGCTCTTTAAAACTGCATTTCTGCACTTCAAAATTGAACATTCAGCACTTCAAAACTGAATTTTGCACTTCAAAACTACTTTTCAGCACTTCAAAACTGATATCCAGCACTGCAAAACTGCATTTCAGCACTGTAAAACTGCATTTTCAGCATTTTAAAACTGCTTTCTGCATTTGAAAATTGCATTTCTGCACTTAAAAACAACATTTCTAGCACTTTCTGCAGTTAAAAACTTCATTTCTGCACTTGAAAACTGCATATTCAGCATTTTCTGCACTAAAAAGCTGCATTTCTGCACTCTAAAATTGCAATTTCAGCATGTTAAAACTGCATTCTGCATTTGAAAATTGCATTTCTGCCCTTTATAACAGCATTTTCAGCACATTCTGCGCTTAAAAACTACATTTCTGCACTTGCAAATCTCATTTCTGCACTCTATACTGTATTTTCAGCATATGAAAACTACATTTTGCATTTGAAAATTGCAATTCTGCACTTGTAACGTTGCATTTCTGCATATTTTTGCATTATAATTCAGCACCTTGTTCTTTAATGTGTTTCTGTAATATAGCTATGAGTAAGAAGGTGATTGTTAAGAATTCATATTCATCTTGTGGCAAACTAGTGAGAGCATTAAGGAGAACTAGTGAGACCTCACTAGTTTTGGAAAAATTAGTGAGACCTTAATCCACTCTCATCATAGAAGGTCTGATACCATAACAAAATTCATGGAAATCAATCCTTTCAATTCTAAAGAATGTCGAGAGAGAGAGAGAGAGAGAGAGAGAGAGAGAATGGAAGTATATTCCAGCTGAGTTACATTCATTTTACAGGAGGAAAATACCCTTTTCCAAAACTAGTGAGGTCTCCTTAATGCTCTCACTAGTTTGGCACAACATGAATCTGAATCCTTAACAATCACCTTACAAAAGGACATTTATGCAAGTTTATCGAAAGACTAAAAAGCTACACTAAAAAGACTAAAAAGCAGCAGAAAATAGCACCTAAAAAGACTAAAAAGAAGTAGAAAATAGGAGCACCTAAAATATCAAAAGACTAAGTAGAAAGCAGAAAATAGCAGCCAAAATATATCACCCACCAATGTCATTTTCAGCTAATGGCTCACTTTGTGGCTGTGGAGATTGTAAGGCCTGAGTATCTGTATCCTTGTCAGGTTGTGGTGTAGATCGGGTGGCCCTTTCTGAGACCTACAAACATACAATACAAAATGCACAGGCATAAATATAAAATGTGTGATTCATTATTATTTTTTGTCTATCATTAACTATAAATAAATATTGTACCTCCTCCTCAAAAGAATCGTCCAACTCATGGTCATAGTCATTGTCATTCTCGTCCTCTAAAGGTCTGTAGTCAGCGTCATCCAACTCACCCCTGTTACGCTTTCCACTCTCATTGGCACGTTTAGCCTGAACTGGACTTACCACTGAAGTTGCTATAGTTTTCACCCCATGCTTTTTACATCTCTCATTGTTCCTCTTTATATTCTCGTTTCTTAATCTCTCATAATCTGGTATGACGTCATCGGCTAGAAAACCTGGTCTGAGCAGAATAGGTCTTCCTTTCACCATTTTTTGTAACTATGATTATAAATAACACAACACTTTAAACTAAATATATGCATACCAAGATAAATGAAAATGAAATATATAATGCGAACTAATAACTTCAAAAACTAAGCACATATTTTAACACATGTCAAGATCCACATACACATATACAAAGCATAAAAGATCTACACATCATAATCCCTATCAAAATCGAGTAGTTCCTGGTCTTCACCAGCTTCGTCACTTATATTTTCTCCCATCATTTCATGATCTTCATCAGCTTCATCTGCATTGTCTTCCATTGTTCCCTCCAATGGTCCAACTCTAGCAATAACCTCAACTTCAACATCTTCCCTATGATACGAAATATTATCTGCCATTTCAATTGGCAGACCAGAGGTCATACTTTCTTGTTGGAAAGCGTCGTTGCATTCTTGAGGATCTGGTGGTTCACCATCTCCCACCTCTGGTATATCAAACACACACCTATGCTGGACTAATTGCACGACTTGCCATGGTTCACCCCATTTTGTATCATTTAGGTAGAAAACTAGTTTTGCCTTGCTAGGCATGATGAATGGGTCAGATTGATACCACCAACTCTTGACATCAATGCTTGTACAATAATTATCAGCTCGTATTGTGCAACTTCAACCAGTGTTGCCGGTGTTGTACCACTCACATTGAAACAAAATTACATTCTTTTGACACATGTACTCGAATTCTAAAACCTTAATCAAGTGACCATAAAAGTTGTGCATCTTCCCCTCGTGGTCCCCTTCAGCAAGCACCCCACTATTTTGACTCCAACGACAGTTGTCTACTTCTCTAGTACGGTACCTTACCCCATTAATTATGCAACCGGAGTACTCCTTCACTAACAAATTAGGACCATTTGCTAATGACCATAGTTCATCTGTCGCCACTTTTAACTTGTTAGCTCTCAATCTATTTATCTACAATAACACAACCATCAAAAAGTTAGTTATACTAGGTAAATTTATAACGATTGACATCCCTAAAACAAATTCCAAATGTCTTACTTTCAATTTGAACCACTCAGGATACTCTTTCCGTTGCACATTGGTAATGTTTTGTCCATTTGGAACATGCACCAGGTTTTTGTGTTCCCTATTCAAATAAATATTATTAACAGTTGCAATCTTCATATTATAATTAGAATCATGCCAAAAAAAATGAAACACGTACTCTAGATACTTCTTTATCTCAGGGTTGTTAAACAACACGAACCAATGGGCAATATCACGGTGTTCTTGTGAAATCTCACTATCCCTTGTTACTAGCCCAATAGGACGAGCTGTCTCCGTGAATACTATGTACCCTCCGCGATGTTCCCCAGAGTCCTCATTTCGCTCAGGTCGATTATGTACAGTTTCAACCCCATCAAGATACAATGACCAAAAACTAATGCACTCCTTGACAATGTAAGCCTCTGCAATCGAACCTTCCGGTCGAGCTCGATTAGAAACAAACCCTTTCAAAGTTCCAAGGAACCTTCAAGACAATGAGTTACTAGTAAGAATACACATGAAACAACATGAACTTTTGATTGGTATTTAGGTTTGTGACAATTACCTTTCGAATGGATACATCCACCGGTATTGTACAGGTCCTCCAAGTATGGCCTCACATGGTAGGTGAACGGCTAAGTGGACCATCACATCAAAAAAGGTTGGAGGGAAAATCTTTTCAAGCTTGCATAGTATGAGCACTATTCGCTCTTCTAATTTCTCAATTTCACTACGCCTCAAGGTCTTAGAACAGAGGTCTTGGAAGAAACTACCCAACTTGAATAATGTTGTACTAATTTCCTTATTCACAAAACCACGCATCCCAATTGGAAGAATCCGTTGTATAAGTATATGGTAGTCATGGCTTTTTAGGCCATTTAGTCTACCATTCGTTGCATTAACAAACCTTGATATGTTCGCCGCATAGCCATCGGGATACTTGACTGATTTCAAGAATTCAAAGAAAGCCTCCCTCTCTTTAACGGTTAGTGAAAAGCTCGCATGAGGCTTGACATATGATCCGTTAGGACGTTCAATCAGCCACAACTCTTGTCTTATTCCCCAATCTTCCAAGTCCTTTCGTGCCTTATCTGTGTCCTTGTTCTTTCCTTCAATGCCCACCATTGTCCCAACAATGTTTTCACTAAAATTCTTCTCACCGTGCATGACATCAATGTTGTGTCGTAGCTTTTTGTTCTTCCAATATGGTAGGTCATACAAGGCACTTATCTTCATCCAATTTGGTTTGTGACGGTGCCTTTTCCTGTTACTTGGATTCTTTCCCAAGATGACCCCTGTTACTTTGTCCAACTGTTCTTCAATCTTTTCCACCAGAATTTCCACAGATCTCTTCCGTTTCTCATGCTTACCATTATAGGCCACTCTTTTTTGCCTTTCTGGGTGGTTTTCTGGCAAGTAGCATCGATGATTTGTGTAAGCAGTCTTACTTCTCAATGATTCAAAGTACGGTTCATCGTTGCAAGTATAACATGCATAATGACCCTTTGTTCTCCGGCCAAAAATGTCACCAAATGCTGGCCAATCATGTATTGTCCACATTAAAGTTGCATGCATTTGAAAACTCTCACGACTGAAGGCATCGTAAGTTAATGCACCAGTCTGCCACAACTCATTCAATTCATCTATCAAAGGTCTCATATAAACATCGATATCGATGCCAGGTTGCTTATCCCCTGGAATCAGTAATGTGAGCATGAAGAATGACTCTTTCATAACAAGCCATGGTGGCAGGTTATAAGGAACAAGAATGATAGGCCACATACTGTAGGAGGTGCTCATGTTCCCAAAAGGATTGAACCCATAAACTGCTAATCCTAGTCTCACATTGCGAGCCTCACGAGCAAACTCTAGATATTTAACATCAAAGTCCTTCCATTCATCACCATGGGCCGGATGCTTGGATTCATCACCATCGCCAGGATTATCCATTTGCCATCTCATGTACTTGGCTATCATCCTTGTCATGAACAGCCTTTTTAACCTTGGTGTCAAAGGGAAGTAACGTAAAACCTTACGGGCAATCTTATTTCCCCTGCCACCATTGGTCTCGTACCTTAACACATTGCACTTTGGACACCTATCCAGGGTTGCATTCTCCTTGTAAAAGAGTACACAATCATTTATGCAGGTATCAATAAGCTCGTATGACAAGCCTAAATTAGACAATAATTTCCTTGCCTCGTATGTATTCTTGGGAACTAAGTTAGGTTTTGGTAAAAGATCACTTTGGAACTTCAAGAACATATCAAGCGATTTATTGGTCCAATGATTTGTTACCTTCATATTAAATACCTCAATAACAAATTTTAGCAGAGTATAACTTTCACAACCTGGGTACAACTTGCGTTGGGCATCATTCAAAAGTTTATCGAAGTTTCTCATTTCCTCCCATTGGGTTGTATCTATGGATTCTCCCCTCATTCGATCTTGCAACAATGCATCAATCCCCCCTAGATCCCCATTTTGACCATCTCGCATTTCCTGATGGCAAACATTTTCCGATACACGTGGTTCTCCATGCTCATGCCAAACAGTGTAACTTTGCATAATCCCATGTCAGAGCAAATGCATTCGCACATCTTCTGGACTTTTACGGTAGAAGTTTACACACTGTAAACATGGGCATGGAATATTACCTTGTCCATCTACAACCTCTCTTGCAAATTCAATAAACGAATTTACACCATTATAATATGCCTGACTAATTCTCCCATCAGTTGTCATGCCTGTTTTCATCCAATTTTTGTCCATATCTGATTTAAGTCATCAAAATAATGTCAAGCCCCGCATAGATCACATATTACATAAGTAGATTTAGTAAACCAGTTTTTAATAGTTAGGTGTCACTCTCTCCAACTTTTTCTATCTATCCTTTGGATGAACACTACCGGATAGCTTATAAGATATGTACTACCTTAGTAATTCAAAAGCCTAATTATCATAAGTAAGAAAAGTACACTATGTAGATAAATTTTTTTATATATATAACCGAGTCCTTATCTTTCTCTTGTTTTGGCATCCATGGGCTCAAATCAATTAAATTATCCCCAATAGCAGACACAAATTATTCACTAATGTAGAATTAGATAACAACACTACAAATTTGAACAAAGAAAAGACAAGCTAATCTTTTTATCCAAATTGCCTGCAAATAGGAGAGAGAGAGAGAGAGAGAGAGAGATTTGTATAGTCCACCAACTATCACATTGCATTGCATTTAGTCAAATTGCTAATGGAAGTTAGAAAACTGACCAAAAAAATTAGATGAATGGCCATGCCATAATTTCTCCCAACTCAAAAGGCAAAATTACGATTCAACCCTAAGTCCCGCACTATCCTCCCCTTATTCTATTCTCTAGATCGACAAAACCCAAACTTTCACACACTAAAACCACACTTTAACACACTAAAAATCCAAAATTGATAGATGAAGGCTGCACTCTTTATTTCTTCAATGGTTTATTAGTTATTAAGGCGAAGGGACGAAAGAACCCCAACCTATACATTCTGATTTTTGCCATTTTGAATGGGTTTTCTGTATTGGTATACATAAAAGTTAGGTTTTTTCAAAGTCTAATTAAATTTTCCATTTTTCTATGATATAAAAATAATATTTTCACTTCTTGATTTTTCAAACATAAACATATTATACTCCTTATGGTGTTTTAGTCGAGGGAGCAATTTGGGCTACCCAGCCCTATACTACCGGCCGCAGCTATTTTTGAGTACCCTCAGTTTGGAGTAAAAGAATTTCCTACAGAACTACTAGTCTGAGCCCACTAATTTAAATGGGATTTCAGTGGCAGTTGGGATCATGGTAACTCTAGACTAATTAAGCAGAGACAAATAACTTCATGAAAGATAAAGTTATGCGGTACTTATGCGGTGTTTTGTTGATTATTTCCTAATTTTTCTAGCAATTTCCATCCCTTCCTATGATCCCTAAACTCCTCGAACAAAAAAGAGCACCAAAACCCAAACAAGAGCTGCTGAACTGCTGAACTTACTGGAACACTTTTCTTCATTCCTTGCTGTTGGGCTTCTATTTTGCTCAAGGTTTGCTCTGAAAATCAAAGAAGAGAGAGAAATCAGTCGAAAACATATGTCTCATAGTATCCATATTGACACTGAAATTCTCTAATCCATCAAACAAGCTAGAATACAGAAGCCAGAACATAATTGGAGACGAATTGGATAGCAAGCCGAAAATGGATATTTTACATATTTTATATGACTTACATGAAGTATAAACCTGGATGAACTCTCGTGAACCCAAAAAACTTGTAAAAGGCTTTAGTTAGGCTTCCCATGGTCTAAATCATCCGTAATAAAAATGCACGTGAACAGGCCACATTCCGATAATCCACGTTTTTATTAAAATAGCATGCATTGTATCGCAATTCAATTCAATATAGCCAGTATCAAAACAAAACACATGATTCACATTTTCCAGCTTTAAAAGCAAGAAGCATTTGATGTAGCAAATGCATGTAACCAAGGTATTGCGTACTCACCAAATAGAAGTGCCTAACCCGTCATGCGTGAGAGTTACTCCATTGAATTTGTACCTAGATAGAGATGTACTAATGATTATTAACACAAGATATTTCTAAATAATTATCCCAAGTCAGTAACCATCTAGGACTAGAGACAAAATTAGCTAGTGGGGTCGAAATACAACTTGTGAGACTTCAATCAAGGGTTAATCCACCATTAACAAATCGGTAAAGGGGTATTTATCAAGATTAGGGATTGAACAGCCATGATTTGAAGAGTTGGGTCAATCTCAGAATTTTTGTTTGGGACAACCTCATCTCCTCTAATAGTACAAGACCCCAAGTGTAACTATTCCAACACCCAATTTGAAACAATATCCTGCATTTGGTTTCGCAGTTCAACCGCGTCGGCAGGTAGAAACGTGAATGTCGAATAGGTTTAGGCAAAGCCTAAACCCCAATGCAGGACCATGGGCATTAACTAGTGGAGATGGGTGCAATGAATTGTTTGGGGGTAAATCATTCGAAGGGCCTTTTACAATATGAATTTCTCCTGGTTATACTAAGAGTTCCTGATTGTTCTCTGACTACTAGTAAAAGGCTTCATTAATGGTTTACCGGCAAAAGTGATACAGAAGAAAGAGAAAATCAAACCAGGAGATACATGGCGAGGTAGCAGTCGATGATGGTAGCAGCGGTAGAGATGGACAGGTTATGGCCAGGCTCGGCTTTGGAAGGAAGAGTACAGGTTAGAGAGGAAGAAAGAAGATATTAGACTGATTTGGGGCTTTTTCTTATTCTTTTTTCTGATAAGGCTCTTGTAAAATATTTCAAGACCCGCCCAATACAAATTGAGCCCGCTAAAATTTCACTCCAAACCATTAACGAGGAAAACATTTCCTCGCCCATTGTGAGCTCATTAGTGAGGAATTATTTCGTCATCCAATTCGGCCAAGTAAAATAATGTAAAAACAAATTTCGGTCCATACAAATTAACAAGGAAAAAATTTCCTAGCCCATTGTGAGTTCATTAGTGAGGAATTATTTGTTCCGTCCAATTCGCCAAGTAAAATAATGTAAAAAGAAATTCGGTCCATACAAATTAACAAGGAAATTCCTCGCCCATTGTGAACTCATTAGTGAGGAATTATTTCGTCGTCCAATTCGGCCAAGTAAAATAATGTAAAAATAATAATTTCGGTCCATACAAATTAACGATGAAAAAATTTCCTCGCCCATTGTGAGCTCATTAGTGAGGAATTATTTCGTCGTCCAATTCGGCCAAGTAAAATAATGTAAAAAGAATAATTTTGGACCATACAAATTAACAAGGAAAAATTTTCCTAGCCCATTGTGAGCTCATTAGTGAGGAATTATTTCGTCGTCCAATTCGGCCAAGTAAAATAATGTAAAAATAATAATTTCGGTCCATACAAATTAACAAGGAAAATAGTTCCTCGCTCATTGTGAGCTCATTAGTGAGGAATTATTTCGTCGTCCAATTCCGCCAAGTAAAATAATGTAAAAATAATAATTTCGGTCAATACAAATTAACGAGGAAAATATTTCCTCGCCGATTGTGAGTTCACTAGTGAGGGATTATTTCGTCGTCCAATTCGGCCAAGTAAAATAATGTAAAAAGAAATTTCGGTCCATACAAATTAACGAGGAAAATATTTCCTCGCCCATTGTGAGCTCATTAGTGAAGAATTATTATTTCGTCGTCCAATTCGGCCAAGTAAAATAATGTAGAAAGAAATTTCGGTCCATACAAATTAACGAGGAAAATCTTTCCTCGCCCATTGTGAGTTCACTAGTGAGGGATTATTTCGTCATCCAATTCGACCAAGTAAAATAATGTAAAAAGAAATTTCGGTCCATACAAGTTAACGAGGAAAATATTTCTTCGTCCATTGTGAGTTCATTAGTGAGGAATTATTTTGTCGTCCAATTCGGTCAAGTAAAATAATGTAGAAAGAAATTTCGGTCCATACAAATTAACGAGGAAAATATTTCTCACCCATTGTGAGTTCACTAGTGAGGGATTATTTCGTCGTCCAATTCGGCGAAGTAAAATAATGTAAAAAGAAATTTCGGTCCATACAAATTAACGAGGAAAACATTTCCTCGCCCATTATGAGCTCATTAGTGAGGAATTATTTCGTCGTCCAATTTGGCCTAGTAAAATAATGTAAAAATAATAATTTCGGTACATACAAATTAATGAGGAGAATATTTCCTCGCTCATTGTGAGTTTTTCAGTGGGGATTCATTTTGTCGTCCAACGGATTTGAAGGTTTCGCGCGCGCGGGGAAATTATGGAGGGAGCATATTAGTGAGGAAAATTATTATTTCCTCGCCTAAACTTTCGTTTGTCCACTCTTTTAGAGATGAAATAATAATTTTCCTCGCCCATTTAGTAATTTTAGCGAGAAAATAAAATTTCCTCGCCGTAAATTTGTTTTCCCTATAAATTAGTGACGAAATATGATTTTCCTCACAAAAAAGACATAATTGGAGACGAATTTTATTTTCCTCACCAGCGTTTCCTCATAGATTATCACTTCTCTTGTAGTGATTGGCTTAGCTCACTACTTTCTCCCAATAGAGAAAGAAAAGTTGTTCTTTCCGTCTTGAATTTGTAACAAATTTATAATCTTAAGTTAACACCTTAAACTCTAAGGTTAAATACTAAAGGAATTTATGAGCTAAATTATATTGAACCCGAAAGTCAACTGGACAAATCCTGAACATCAGTGTGAACTACTTGAACATTTGTAACCAACCTATTTTCGGCCCTATTTTTGTATAGACAAATAAATTAATAAAAATTAAGTATCGTGATAAAGATCTGAGTTTCTGACAACGTAGTACAAAATATTTTGATTTATAAAATTATTAGTTCATGTTATTTTAATTTGTATTTTTACAAATATTTTCTGTGTTCGAATATGTACGCGCACGAAAGAGTTTCGTATGCTACATCCGAATAGACGTTGGTATGTACGTAACAAGGTAGATATAATATCTCACCATTTCTTATCCCTGTAAAACTCCATAGCCTGCACCTGCACTACTACGTAACCTCCACCCAATTAATATAAATCCAAAATTATTGTTATATCCAAAACTTTTATTGCCATATCTCTGAAAATTTCAACAGCCTTATCTCTGGAATCCTTCACTCCATGCAATGCCAGCCACCATCCCATCCCATTAGTTATTCCCTTGCCATCCATTTCACCTATAATTGTTACAACTTCTTTTCTTTTCTCTTTTATACACACTTACAAACAAAGAGAAAGGGATATAGAAAAGAGAGAGGTGAACAAAGAGAGAGTTAAAGGAGAAGAAGAAATCCCACCTACACTTGACGTCGGCGTGTTCCATTCAAACCATTCCGATTTAGCTTAATTTATAGGATTTTTTTTTTTTTGATTAGCAAAGAAAGAATATATAATACGAAAAGAAGAAGTACAAGGGGATCCAACACGTCCAAAAGGAAAGGGAAAGAAACCCACAATTGGGCTTATAATGCCAGACCAAATGAAAACGTAGGAACAAGAGAAACATAAAAAAACAGAAGGAGTTAACAAGAAATCAACTCCAAGCAAGAAAAATCTCCCCAGCATGAATTACCATACTGCCATAAGCTAACTATAGGGACTCAATAAGGGAAGGAAAATTGAACACAATGTCTCCAAAAGAAAAACTCTTTGCTCCATGGTAAGACTGGAACCAACAAGTAATCCTGTGTTTAATGATATCTCCCAAATCCCTCCACCTTGGAACAACACCTTGAAAAATGAGTTCGTTTTTGACCTTCCACACTAACCATAATACTGCAAAAACCGACAATTCCCACATCACTTTTTTAACTTTCTTAAACTTCCAGCTCTGCCACCATGTAAATAAATCCTTCACTGACCTCGGCACCACCCAAGATAAGCCCCACCATTGAACTACCTCACACCATATACCCCACACTGCCTCACAATGCAAAAATAAATGAGTAACAGTGTCACGCCCTCAATTTTAATAACTCAAAAGTAAATAAAATCCACGTAGGACAAGTCAAGATCTCAAAATTTCTCTTGAATAGTCAAAGACAACATAATATAATCCCAACATTTTGAATACACAAGTTCTATTCACTAGCGTCCATAACCCGAATGCATAAGTACAAAGTTCAAAGTTATTACATTGCCAAATAGTCAAAAGATTAATAAATTGAAGTTACAAAACCATCTTTCCAAAAACATAATACAAGATGGGAAAATAACTTCATGCATGTTTAAGCTCCATGTACATGTCACTCGACAAGCATCCAACCTCATGCTACATGCCGTATACCTGAAAATTGATAGGTTGAGCTCACTAGCCCAGTAGGAAAACTATTCTACCAACGCTAGGTGTATAAACATGATACGTGCATAATGAATGAGAGTGAAGGTGGACACGGCTAAAGTACAAGGTTAGGATGGAAAGAAGGCTATAGTTCGACCACAAAATAACCAAAGTATATCCAAGTGTCCCAAAACGTATCCAAGTGTCCAAAAACGTTGCAAATATCCAACCAAGTCCAAGTAGTTCCAAAATTCTCATTTCGCATATCGAAAGTCAATTTTTGTGTCAAGAACGCCAAATTTATCCAAATTCACCACAACCGATATTTCATAAGAAAACAATCTTCAATTTTAGTAGGGAAGTATCCCTCTACCGGATTTCATGGGCTCTGTCCACCCCTGCCGGATTTCATGGGCTCCGTACACCCCTGCCAGATTTTGCGGGCTCCGTGCAACCACGTCCAGGGACACGAAACGGGTGGTGTCACGCCCTCAAATTTAATAACTCAAAAATAAATATTATCCACGTAGAACAAGTCAAAGTCTTACGTTTACCCTTTGAATATTCAACGTCAAAATAGATACATTCTCACCATAAATAATAATTGGGTTCTAACTACGAGTACCTGTAACCCAAATGCATAAGTTTCAAATGGGAAGAGTTATTACAATAACCAAATAATCAAAATATTAACAATTAGAAGTTACAAAACCACCTTTAAAAAATATAGAACAAAGATGGGAAAATAACTTAATGCTCGATGAACTCCAATGCTACACATCCATATATCATGCATCCATCTCATGCTCCATGTCGAGTACCTGAAAATTGATAGGTTGAGCTCACTAGCCCAGTAGGAAAACTACTCTACCAACGCTAGGTGTATAAACATTATGCATGCATAATGACTGTGTATAATATGATGGACACGGCCAAAGTACAAGATTAGGATGAACGGAAGGCTGTAACTCAACCACTAAGTACTCGAAATGTGTTCATGTGTCTAGAATGTGTCCAAGTGTTCTAAACTGAGTTTAAGTATACAATCAAAGTCCACATAATTGCCAAGTCTTCATACCCGTACACAAAATTTCAATTTTCGCCAAATATTCCAAATTGAACTCAAAACGTGTCATTTCTAACATTTTATAAGAAAAACATTCATCAATTTAATAGGGAAGTATCCCTCTGCCGGATTTCATGGGCTCCGTGCACCCCTGCCAAATTTCTTGGGCTCCATGCACCCCTGCCGGATTTCTTGGGCTCCGTGCACCCCTGCCGGATTTCATGGGCTTCGTGCACCCCTGCCGGATTTCGCGGGCTCCGTGCACCCATGGCCAAGGACACCAAACGGGTGATCCCTAGAGTTCACATTTATCCATAAAATATTTTCGATTTAAAACTCATCTTAAAACTTTACAATTTGTCCCAAAATTTATCATTTGCATCGAAAAGTCAAACCAACTTTTTATATTATCTAGACGATGCCAAAATATGGTTGGAGGGATGTACGATGTGTCCAATATTCAAGGGAAGGATCAAAGATGAAAATATGATATTTTAGCGTTTCCCAACCGGTTGGAGGTTTTTGCCCAACGGGTTGGACTAAAAAGTAGAGCGAATACAAGTTTTGTAAACGCCAACTGGTTGGTGGTTTTTGCCCAACTGGTTGGGCGGAGACAGATTCGTGTGAAAATTTCAGAAGTGCCCAACCGGTTGGAAGTTTTTGTACGACCGGTTGGGGAAACCCAGAATTTCTGCGAGTTTCTCTCAAAAAATGAAACTTCAACCCAATAGCATATATGAAGTTTTAGGCCAAAAGTGGATATGTGGAGCAACTAATAGACATCAAGGGAAGGTAAATCGACAATCAATTGCATCAAACAAGTACTCAAATCATAGATCACAAAATCAAGCTCAAACAAATACATTTGAGAGCAAATGATGAATTTGATGAATTTGAGTAACAAGAACAAGATATATGCCATACATCACATAGATACAACTAAAGGGAGTAGAATTTGTCTTCCTACCTCAAGATTTTAGCTTCAAATGAGTGAGGAAATGAGAGCCCTAGCCTCCAAGGAGCTCCAACCCAAAATGTGAGCCTTTGGTGCGAAATGAGTGCAATACAAGCCTTAAAACACGTAGAGGAGGTGATTTTAGGTGGGGTTTATGAAGGGGACTTGAGGTTTTGGTGAATTCTTGAGCTTGGAGCAAGCAACAATGGAGGAGAGGAGTGAGAGAGAGGGCTATGGCTGATGAAGAAGAGATATGGCTGATTTTTGGTAAAAATGCAAGTATAAAATGTCTTATATAGTCTCACCCTCTTACACTTTCGCCCCTAAACTTTCAAATACTTATTAAACACACCCAAATGCCCTCTCCCACTATCACATTGACCTCTCTTAATCAAAATTCAATTCCTCACATTTACCCAACATTATTTCGGAAAAATTATGTAAACATACGGGTCCTTACAGGTGGTCCATAGAGTTCATTTTATCCAATAAGTTCATATTAAAATCATTGTCTTTCAAAAAGTCCCAAAAATCCCATTTCTTTCAAAAGTTCACCATTTTCGCCAAAATGTGTCAACCGACGTGTGTCCGATACGTCAAACATAAAATTTGTTAATTTATGTGTTGAAGGGTTAATTTTATGAATTCAAAGTAGATTCGGTGTTCAAAATGGTAGTATAGTTCAAAGATACGATGAAATGGACGATCGGGGACCAAACGGGCATCAAAGGGTGGCCTAAAACCACCCCAAAAACAGGGTAGTGTCTCTGGAAAACAGGGGCAGCAGCCCTAAAACAGGGGCAGCGAGCAGATTTTCACCCTATTGGTGTGAAATTTCAACCCAAACATAAATGTAAGGTTCTAGGCCAAAAATTGGAAATGTAGAGTGACTAATGGACCTCAAGGGAGTGTCGAACAACCATCAATTGCAACAAACAAGAGCTCAATTCATAGATCACAAAATTTTGCTCAAACAATACAATCATGGAAGCAAAGCATGAAATTCAAGGATTGAAGAAACAATAGCAAGTTATATGCTTTATATCACATAGATACAACTAGAGGGAGTAGAATTTGTATTCCTACCTCAAGGTTTGAGCTTGAAACAAGTGGGTAAATGGAAACCCTAGCTCCCAATGTGCTCCAACCCGAAATGGGGTCTCTTGGTGCGAAATAAGTGCAACCCAAGCTTCAAAATGCGTAGAGGAGGTGATTTTAGGTGGGGTTTATGAAGAAGACTTGAAGGATTTTGGTGGATTTGAGCTTGGAGCAAAGAAATGGAGGAGAGGAGAGAGTGAGAGAGAGGGTCGGCAGTTAAGAGAGAGAGAGGGGGCTGATTTTTGAAAAAAAATGCAAGTATAATGCCTCATATGCTTTCACCCCATTACACTTTCACCCCAAAACTTCCAAATGTACTTTAAAAAGACCCAAATGCATTCAAATGCTCTCTCTTTGACCCCTAAAGTCAAAATTTAATTCCTCACATTTACCCAACATTATTCCGGAAAAATTATGTAAAATACGGGTCCTTACATTCTACCCTCCTTAGAAAAATTTTGTCCTCAAAATTTGAATCAACCATGCAATCCACTACATGCTATGCATGATATGCAATATGAATTTAATCTAGTCAACTCGAAATATAACAACATAAACTAGATATTCACATAGCTCAAACGGTAAATAATTCCGGGTGTTTCTCTCTCATCTCGTCTTCCCTTTCCCACGTCGATTCTTCACTACCAAAGTTGTTCCATAGAACTCGCACTAGTCGAATTGTTTTGCCCCTTAGCGTTTTCTCCCTTGAATCGATGA
>CM040181.1:22183782-22231282 GCA_022606695.1 Vaccinium macrocarpon | reverse complement strand
AAATAAAATCCACGTAGGACAAGTCAAGATCTCAAAATTTCTCTTGAATAGTCAAAGACAACATAATATAATCCCAACATTTTGAATACACAAGTTCTATTCACTAGCGTCCATAACCCGAATGCATAAGTACAAAGTTCAAAGTTATTACATTGCCAAATAGTCAAAAGATTAATAAATTGAAGTTACAAAACCATCTTTCCAAAAACATAATACAAGATGGGAAAATAACTTCATGCATGTTTAAGCTCCATGTACATGTCACTCGACAAGCATCCAACCTCATGCTCCATGCCGTGTACCTGAAAATTGATAGGTTTTGAGCTCACTAGCCCAGTAGGAAAACTATTCTACCAACGCTAGGTGTATAAACATGATACGTGCATAATGAATGAGAGTGAAGGAAGACACGGCCAAAGTACAAGGTTAGGATGGAAGGAAGGCTATAGTTCGACCACAAAATAACCAAAGTATATCTAAGTGTCCCAAAAACGTTGCAAATATCCAACCAAGTCCAAGTAGTTCCAAAATTCTCATTTCGCATATCGAAAGTCAATTTTTGTGTCAAGAACGCCAAATTTATCCAAATTCACCACAACCGATATTTCATAAGAAAACAATCTGCAATTTTAGTAGGGAAGTGTCCCTCTACCGAATTTCATGGGCTCCGTGCACCCCTGCCGGATTTCATGGGCTCCGGATTTCATGGGCTCCGTACACCCCTGCCGGATTTCGCGGGCTCCGTGCACCCATGGCCAGGGACACCAAACGGGTGGTCCTTAGAGTTCATTTTATCCAATAAGTTCATATTAAAATCATTGTCTTTCAAAAAGTCCAAAAAATCCCATTTCTTTCAAAAGTTCACCATTTTCGCCAAAATGTGTCAACCGAGGTGTGTCCAATACGTCAAACATAAAATTTGTTAATTTATGTGTCGAAGGGTTAATTTTATGAATTCAAAGTAGATTCAGTGTTCAAAATGGTAGTATAGTTCAAAGATACGATGAAATGGACGATCGGGGACCAAACGGGCATCAAAGGGTGGCCTAAACCACCCCAAAAACAGGGGAGTGTCTCTGGAAAACAGGGGCAGCAGCCTTAAAACAGGGGCAGTGAGCAGATTTTCACCCTATTGGTGTGGAATTTCAACCCAAACATAAATGTAAGGTTCTAGGCCAAAAATTGGAAATGTAGAGTGACTAATGGACCTCAAGGGAGTGTCAAATAACCATCAATTGCAACAAACAAGTGCTCAATTCATAGATCACAAAATTTTGCTCAAACAATACAATCATGGAAGCAAAGCATGAAATTCAAGGATTGAAGAAACAATAGCAAGTTATATGCTTTATATCACATAGATACAACTAGAGGGAGTACAATTTGTCTTCCTACCTCAAGGTTTGAGCTTGAAACAAGTGGGTAAATGGAAACCCTAGCTCCCAATGTGCTCCAACCCGAAATGGGGTCTCTTGGTGCGAAATAAGTGCAACCCAAGCTTCAAAATGCGTAGAGGAGGTGATTTTAGGTGGGGTTTATGAAGAAGACTTGAAGGATTTTGGTGGATTTGAGCTTGGAGCAAAGAAATTGAGGAGAGGAGAGAGAGAGAGAGAGAGGGTCGGCAATTAAGAGAGAGAGAGGGGGCTGATTTTTGAAAAAAAATGCAAGTATAATGCCTCATATGCTTTCACCCCATTACACTTTCACCCCAAAACTTCCAAATGTACTTAAAAAGACCCAAATGCATTCAAATGCTCTCTCTTTGACCCCTAGAGTCAAAATTTAATTCCTCACATTTACCCAACATTATTCCGGAAAAATTATGTAAAATACGGGTCCTTACACAAACCATACAACTACAAAGAGGCACTACTAGATAGAGATGCAAAAATTTGGAAAAAGATCAAGAGCACATGTTATGCAAGCTTAAGAAGTCCATTTGTGGAATTAAGCAGGGATCTAAGTCTTAAAACATCCGTTTTGATCAAGTAATCAAGTTTTTTTGTTTTTTGATCAATGTCGGGATGAGTCATGTGTGTACAAAAAGCACAATGGAAATGTGATGGTGTTTGTAGCGCCATGTGTGGATGATATCTTATTCATCAGAAATGATGTGGGAGAGTTATCATCGGTATAGGTGTGGTTATCCAACTAGTTCGATATGAAAGAGTTAAAAGTAGGCGGTCACATCCTTGGGATGATTTTTTTTTTTTGCAAAATCGTAAGCAAAGGATGTTGGGTTTCTCAAGCTTCCTATATTGATGTGATCCTTGTTCGTTTTAGCATTCAGGATTCTAAGAAAGGATTCTTTCCTTTTAGACATGAATTCAATCTATCCAAGGATTAGTGTCTTAAGATATCTAAGGAGATGGAGAAAACGAAGTCAATTCCTAATGCTTCAGCAGTAGGAAGCCACATGTATGGTATGGTATGAACTAGACTTGATATTTGCTTTGTTGTCGGCATGGTTAGCATATTTTAGTCTAATCCTAGACAAGAAGATTGGACTGGTATAAAACGTATACTCATGTATCTAAAAAAAAACTAAGGATTATTTGTTGGTGTACCAGTTAGACAATCTGGTGCCTAGTGAGTACACAAAGTCAGACTTTATATCAAATAAAAGTTCCAAAAGTCAACATCGAGATATGTGTTTACCCTAGGACGTGGAGCCATAAGTTGGAGGAGAATCAAGCAATTGTGTATTGTTCATTCCAACATGGTGGCTGAGTATGTGGCAGCTTTTATCCTCTCTCTTTTCATGAGTATCTATTATGGGCAGCTATTAATCAGTTTTATCCTCTCTTTTTTGTGAGAATCTATTATGGGCAATGTTTGCGTGATTTAATTGTATATTATGCATGTGTCTTTTATTCTACATAGTAGATGATCTAATGTGTAGAGTACGGGAGAAGATTGGATCATCGATTCTTGTGGAATATAAGTTTTGGTTCACAATCTTAGATGGAATTTGACACACCATCAATAGGATTGTAGTACAACGTTTTAGTAGGTTTGTCTCGACCATAGGGAACAGTTCTAGTTCCGATTCATTGTGCTAGTACATTTTGTGTGTATAGAACAAGACCGCTTTAATGTAATTGTCTTAGTACTGACATTTTAAGACAATTAGTACCTTATAGTTCAGTTAAAAAAAAAGTACCTTATAGTTATTAAGAATACTTATGCTCAATCCGGATGTAATTAATCCATATATACATTAAATGTTGTTGACTTTGATTCATTATAAAGTGAGATCTTTTTTATGGTCAATAATCTTGGTGATTTGGGTCACGACATTATATGCATGAAATATATGGATATTAATTATTGATGGAATCCATGTCCTATTAAGGATTGATGATACCCCCTTGAGTAAGCTTATTTCTCCTCAGGTCCCTACTCTAACCCTATAAATATATTGTTATGTTCTCTAGGCCTTAGAACAGTCATTAAGAAAATTAGAATAGAGGCTATGAGATAGAGAACTAAGAGATCACATAGAAGTCCACACTTGATTACGTGATCGAGATATAAGGGAATGTGGCAGAATATCTTGAGGTATTGTCGAGCAAAGTTTGATGCCTACAGTAATCGGGTCTGTCAAGTTCTAAAATAAACAAGTCAACCAACGTTCGTGTCTACAGATGAGATGTAAACCCTAATGTTAATGGCTGCCACTTTTTTGTTTGATTTTGATAAGGACGATCTGGTAAAAAGGAAAATTTAGAGTCGCCACCCGGGGTTTAATTTTCAGGAAATTGTACGGGGATGAAATCCACGTAGCCCTAGATCACGTGCTTCCTTGGTTCAAC
This sequence comes from Vaccinium macrocarpon, assembly GCA_022606695.1. NCBI lineage: Eukaryota > Viridiplantae > Streptophyta > Magnoliopsida > Ericales > Ericaceae > Vaccinium > Vaccinium macrocarpon. The sequence goes on along the minus strand of CM040181.1, from coordinate 22,227,467 downwards.
CCTAAATCTGCAAGATAGAAAAAGGGTTAGAGCACCTTTGCCTCTCGTTAGCAAAGGCCCTCCGATGCCTAAGTTAGTATCTCGTACTGGTGAATTCAAACCACAATGCGTATGAAATGGGTTTCACAGCGTACCTTTTGTCATAGTTATTGCCTTGTATTTATAGGTGTAGATGTCCTTCACATTAGGCATCTCGTGCCCCTGTTTCCTATTTTCTTTAGGAATCCTTCTCTCAATAGGACTTTCCTATCTAGGGACATGTGGACGGCCCACGGAGATTATGCGGTGTCGCACATGAAAAGGATTGTGTTTTGTTAGAGTCGCCACCCAGATTTGAGGTCCGGATCCGAGAAACCGATAAAAATATGACTCGTTTGCCCATTGAAAAAGATTTTACTGATCACTGCGAAACCAGAAATTTCTCGGATTCGGGGGTTTGGTTACGAGAGGGGAAGGGTTTTACGACACCCCTCTCGCCCGATCCGTGAACCGGTCTCTACTCAACATTTCGTGGGATTTTGAAAATGTTTGAAGTTCAATTCAAAATACGAAAAAAATGGGGAATTGGGGATGGGAACCATGTAAGCAATAGGAGAATAATGAAAATTACAAATTTAACGTGGATACTTGTGTACATGATTTACATAAAAATGACAATGACAAGGAATTATTATGATGAATATTTACAGAAGTGAAAAAGAACAAAAATGAACAAATAACTCAAGAAATCAGTGATTTGAAGCTTAACAAACTGACTTATAACCTGGATTCCAAAATAGGAGTTGAGCGCTCAAAGATGAGGACTTGAGCGCTCAAGCCCTCCAAACCAGTTTGAGCGCTCAAGTCTTATGGATTGAGCGCTCAAACCAGTTCTTGGCTTCTAAGATTTTGAGCCTCTACATCACTTTTTTGTTCATTCTTTGCAAGATCAACTACTCATAACCTCTTTTAAGGAAGAAGCAAATTAAGAAAATAAGGCTTTGATCCTCCAAAGAATGATACAAAGGAGAAAACCATCACAATTCAACAAAAATGAATTCCATCAGTGTAGATATAATAACATGCTCACACCAGAAATCAAATAAATAATGATCCATCATGATCCATCATCGAAACAACCAAGAATTGACAAACTGCTCAAGAACAGCTTGAGCGTTCAAAGGTATGTTCTTGAGCGCTCAAGCCATCATATGGCCTTCTGATTTTTGACTTGTAAACAGGTTCTGGATGACTCTCAGGATCAAAATAAAAGCATATGAAACCATTTAACTACTGTTTTGTACTTGAATACAACATTTTCAAAGATTTTGGAACTTGATTACCATAAAATGGTTAATTTGGGCTCATGCAAGTGATTTTGAAATAGAAATAGAAACTTTTTTGGGAGTGAGATGAGACCACATAACTATTAAAAGCAATCAAACCAAGAAAATGCTCAAAATTCAACAAAATAGGAAACTGCCCTGAATTGAGTTTGAGCGCTCAAGGCTAGAGGCTTGAGCGCTCAACCCCTATTACAACTGCAGATTTTTACAGTGATTTTAAGCAACTTTCAGACCTTTGTGAGTTCAATGCAAGTATGAAGAACTTGATTAAACTCACTGGTCACCCTCAGATGAACCAAAACAGTTGGATTCACATATCAAACTACCTTTTTTACTTGATTGGATGCTTGAACTGGATTGTGGGTTTGAAGGTGAAAGATTGTTGGGATTTTTGTTCAGATTATGGACTGAATTATGTAGAGTATGAGGTTGATTGTCAAACAAAGGCTGAATTTGGTGTTTTACAGGTGGTTTTGCAGGTGGATTTTTATGGAAGGAGGGTGGGTTTGTAGAGAGAGAGAGGACGATTACTGAGAGAATTGGGAGCTGTGGAGCAGAATTGGTGAACCCCCAAACCAGGGGGAGGTGAGTGGTTTAAATAGGCAGTGAGTGGAGGGAAGGGAGGAGAGATTGGTAATGGGTTTGTATCCTAGGTGTAGTTTTAGGTGTAGTTTAGGACAATGTAGGGGGTATTATATGTGTACAATACGTATAGAAGTGGTTAGACGCTCCACCCTACATGAAATCTCATGATGAGATACTCTGTAGATTCTTGACTGGTTCAGAGTTGAGCGCTCAAAGCCGTGGGCTTGGAGGCCAAGGTGCTCCTCACAAATTGAGCACTCAAGGCCTAAAGCTTGAGCGCTCAAGGCTCTTGATGGCAGACTACTGGTTTAACTTGGTTCAACAATGCTTGGGTTGGTTTAGGTTATTTGGTGATGTTTGGTTGATTTTGATCAAGTTCAAGTCATTTTCACAAGTTTCGGGTAGCCATGATTGGTCCATTTCATCATTGGGAATACTTGAGCGCATCCCGGGTTCAAAATCGGGGTGTCTACAGTTGCCCCTCTTGGACGGAACTCAATGCCATTGATTTGACATGAGTGACGTCTAAGACATAGACAACCCGACTCGTTCCCCACGATACATCTCAAGCTATAATAGAAGACTTTCAAATATCAATCGGTCGTGCTCCACGAGCTGCCTACGTACCCCTTTGCAGGGATCAGACCGGCGTAGTTCCCCGGGGCACTTTGAAAATACTTTAATCAATAAGTCAACATAAACGGACACAGGGTCGTTAAAGATGATGATTTAAACAGGCTCAAAGACCTCAAAATGATGATTTAAACGAGCTCGAGGCTCTCAAAATGATTATTTAAACGGGCTCAAAGCTCTCAAAACGGTGATTTAAATGAGCCCAAGGCTCTCAAAATGGTGATTTAAACGAGCTCAAGGCTCTCAAAATGATGATTTAAACGGGCTCAAGGCTCTCAAAACGGTGATTTAAATGAGCTCAAGGCTCTCAAAATGATGATTTAAACGGGCTCAAGGCTCTCAAAATGATGATTTAAACGGGCTCAAGGCTCTTAAAAATGATGACTTTAAACGGGCTCAAGGCTCTCAAAACGACGATTTAAACGGACTCAAGGCTCTCAAAAATGATGATTTAAACGGGTGCATGGCCCTCAAGAGATGATGATTTAAACGAGTGCATGACCCTCAAAAATGATGATTTAAACGGGTGCATGACCCTCAAGAGATGATGATTTAAACGGGTGCATGGCCCTCAAAAGACTTCATGCATACGCTGACGTGAACAAATAAACAATGATTTAAACGAACACGTGGTTCTCAAACTACGATCAAAATACTTATAGTATAAGCTAACTTGAACCATGATTTCAAAACACACCTCGATCGTTAAATGTGGTCTTGCACAACCGACCATTGAGGTTAGATCCTTAGATCCACATTCATTCAAATAACTGGGACTAAGGAGTCCAAAGCACACTTAACATATTGTTAGGAATGCCCAAAATGCCCCTGAAAAGCTTGCAGAAGAAGCTTGAGAGCTGAGCCAGGATTGGGTTTGAGCACTTAACGTACTCCCTTTAAGTGCTCAACTCCACTCTAAGCGCTCAAACCCAGAGCCTTGAGCGCTCAATCTCCAAAGTTGAACCATCAGCGCTCAAAAGGGCCAAATTGAGCGCTTGAACCCCTGAACGGGGATGACGGTTCAGAAACCCCCAACGTTCGTTTTAACTCCGATTTGCACCGATTAACTTTCATAACGTTCGAAAACTTCCCAAAAGCAAATTCTCACACCTCTCTTGCGATCTCGATCAAAACCCTCTTGTTTCTCTCTCAAATTCTTGCAAAATCAAAAATCCCCAAATTGTAGGGTTTGCTCGTACGATTTCGATTCAATTCTAGTTCAATTAGGGCTCTATTTACGGTTTCAAATTGTTTCATATGGAGAATCCCGATGAATCACAGCCTCCGGTGGGCTCACCGTCGGCGGTAGAAGGTCATGGTGGTACTGAGATCTTGCCACCACCGAGCTCGAGCGCTCAAGGTGGTGATACAGTGGTTGAGGGGCCACCAGAAGAACACACAATGGAGGAAAGAGAGAGAGACAGAGAAGAAGAGAAGGAGAAGAAAGTGGTGGGTGCCGTTGGTGATGGGCCAGAGGTGGTTAGGGATGGTGATGGTGGTGATCCGGCGGTTTTGGGTGGTGGTGGTGATGATTCGGTGGTTTTGGGTGGTGGTGGTGATCCAACCACCGAGACGGTGGTGGCTAGTGGTGGTGTTGATGGGGCTGGTAGCGGTGATGCAGTAGTGGCGGAGAGGATAGGAGAGAGAGATAGAGAGAGAGGTGAGGAGAGGGATGAGGAGATGACGGAGATTCACGATGTAGACAGCGATGGTAGTAGCGATAGTGAGGAGACAGTCGAGGAGAGGGGGGCTAGCGATGGTAGTGGCAGAGATAGGATGGAGGGTACGAGTGGAGTGGCTAGGGCTAGGGCACCCATTTGGAGGGGAGGTGAGGCCGACCCGGCCTGACCCTAGCGGGGAGGAGGGAAGGGGAGGCGTGTGGTGATTGGTGGTGAGTCAGTGACTTAGGGTTTGGGTGATGGGTCATTGGCTCAGGGGCCGACAGGGATTTCTCGGGAGGATTACCTTGAGCATGCACCCTAGGAGGTAGTGATGGCGGCTGCAGCGGACACCCCGGGGATCCTGGATTTGGCGAGGGAGGCCATAGTCGAGAGTAGAGAGGGAGACAAAGATTCTTTGAGGGGCGATAGACGAGGATACGCGCGGTGAGGGGCTTTGGGAGGAGTTTGAGGCGCAGGAGGTGGCGTAGGAGGCCGGGATACAGCCGAGGAGGAGGAGAGAGCGGCCGGAGGGGCAGACATTGGTCCAAGCCGCGGAGGCAAATACCGAGGAGGACAAGGCCAGCTTTTGATGCAGCGACTTATGCTCCACCAGTGCACCTCTTCGTGCCGTCTAGTTCAGTGGAGTACACTCCCAACCGGGAGTTATATTTTGGAGAGGAGGTGCTACTGGACCCCGAGGTCCACATTTCGACTGATTGCCTGATGGTATGTTTGCTTGTTCACTTTCAGTAGTTAGAAACCCTAACTTGCATTGAATAATTGAATTACTGCTTGATTGTTAACTGTACTGTTGATTGACTGATTGATGGGGCTAACACTTTGACTGTTTGCATGTTTGTTGATCATATGCAGAGAAACTTGCGCTTGAAGGCTCATGGAGGTATGGGCTCCAGTTGGGAGATCTATCAGCGGCTGCACACCTCTGTGAGGACTCTGGTGGATCAGGCAGGGTTTGGGATGTTCATCCCAACCCTTACGAGCACGCAGCACGACCATGCCGTGGTGACAGCACTGGCGGAGAGGTGGAGAGACTCTACGAGTTCTTTTCACCTCAGCTTCGGGGAGGCGACGCTGACGCCATTGGACTTTGCGGTGATCACGGGGTTGAGGGTAGGAGGAGATCCGATCCCGTTCGACTCGGGGATAGGCAGAGACGAGGTCGCACTGAGGTGGTTCCTGGGCTTCATGCCCCATAGAGAGGGAGAGACGGCCACGTATGGCCAGTTCAAGACGAGGGGTTTGGGGGAGCCGACAGACGTGGAGGATGCAGCGCGGAGGGCAAGGTGCTACCTATTGTACTTGTTTAGGGCTTCTCTGTACCCGAACAGGCGCAACAGGGTACACCTTTCCTATCTCGGAGGTCTGAGAGACTTCGCCACTGCGACGAGATACGACTGGGGTGGTGCGGCTCTTGGCTCTTGCTACGCGTTCATGAATGCCGTCTCGAGGCGGAAGGGGACTGGCATTTCAGGATTATGGAGCGTCTGGGAGGTAAAATTCAACACTTGCTTTAAATTCCTTTACATGCATTTCATTATTTGCACTTGATTGCACTTGATTTTCAAATACTTGCTTTGACTGACTGATTTGTTGTTTACCATGCAGCTCTGGGCATACGTGGTATTGGGGTTGTATCCCCCTGAGACACGCCATCCAGATTCGGACGTTATCCCTCGAGCGCTGTGCTGGGGGGAGGGCTCCTGTTATGGTGGTGCTACGCGTGGGAACCTCCAAGTTTTCCGTGTTTCACTTGACAGACTTCCGGCTTCTCTAGTAAGTGCCAAATTCCTATATGTATTCAACTTGCTTTCAATTTGTTTACTATCATGTACTTGCTTACAATCACTTGAACATTCTTGCAGGTCTGCTGGTATGTATGGGACGGCATCGACGAGCCTTACTTGGCCCGGAGCAGAGAGATCACGAGGGGGAGGGTCCTACTTGAGTGCCAGTACGGTTGGTTCTGGTATCTTGGTGACAGGGTACTGCGCCAGTCGATGCGGGCTGATGGACCACAGGTGCCAGGGCGCCTTCCTCCTCGTGTGTTGATGACGTCTCGGTATACGCCGGCGGAGATCGAGCGTTTCACAACGCCTGATCTGGACCTCAGTCAGCACCAACAACCAACCCTAAGCTATGCAGAGTATCAGAAGAAGTACCTGGCTGGCCCGCTGAGAGCTGCAGAGTGGAGAGAGAAGATGGAAAAGGCCGAGAAGGCACGTGCTTCAGCAGGAGGAGTTGCAGGTGGTGAGGGTGAGGATGCTGGCCCCTTGACTCAGGAGACGGTGGCAGCTCAGTGGTGGGTACGCGTTACCACTACCGGAGGAGAGACGGGAGATATAGACATCCCGAGGCCACCGACTGGCTTTCCTCCGCTCTCAGCACCGGTGAGAATCATTTCACTTATCAATCTTTACATGCTTCATATTATGAATGTTGACACGAACCTTGACTTGTTTGCAGGTTTCACAGGAGGCGGTACAGACGTTGTATGAGCAGAACAGAGGACTACGTGTTCTGATACGCCGCCTCATTGCTGGACAGCAGGTCTCTATCTGTCCAGAGGACGAGCCAGCACCTCCTGCTGTTCCTGGACCTTCTCTTCTGAGAGTTGCACCGGTATGCGATTTATGTTACTTGCACTTTCAATTCCTCGACTATACTATGTACTGATTCCGTTTCTTGTTTGCTTGTTAATGCAGCCGCCTGTGGTCAGGAAGAGACCTCATGATGGAGCCAGTGGTCCTGGAGACATGACTGTGCGGTTAGGACGCTCGAAGCTGGCGGTGGTAGGACTTGAGGAGAGACCTATGGAGGAGAGGCCGCGGAGATCAACTCGTCAGAGAGTAGAGATAGTTCCTGAGAGGGTAGTTGAGATGAGCTCGAGCGACGACAGTATCAGTGATGCCAACTACCCTTCTACTCGGCTGGAGCGACAAGAGCAGCGGCGCGTAGATGAGACCGAGAGCTCAGACGAGACGATGGATGAGGAGTATTAGTACATAGTAGGCACAGAGTAGTTAGAGTTTTGCTTTTGCTTTTAGTCTTTTCTTTTGATTGGGCCTGCGTGCCCTGGTAGGTAGGTGGATTGGGCCTGCGTGCCCCAGTTGCAGATTTTCTTATTGGGCGTTATGTGCCCTGGTAGTTGGTGATGATACTTGGTTGTGATGTTTTGACTTTTTATGGATTTTAGCAGATTATATACATGACTTGCACTTTCGCTGTTCATTGCATTATTCTCTGTTTTTATGTACAAATGAACAAACTTGTTGTAAAATGTACTCTATTTATTCTCAAAAACTTGAATCCAAGTATCAAATGTAAAGTTTAAAACTTGACTTCAAAGAAAAACTTACATGCTCGTGGATTTGAACGAAACATGATCATTTGAATTTATGTATGACCGAAAGACATATGTACGTTCCACATGACTCAACACAATCCATGTATATGTACAATTGATAATCACCCATGCAAAATGACCTTAGAACGGAATTTAATGTTCATAAGGCTTGTTTGAAAATAAAAATACTCCGTGAGCCTGCTTAAACATGACGAACTGCCATGCCATTGCCTTGACCAAGTCATAAATGACATAAATGCCCCTGCGACTGTCTCAATATGGCAAGAAATCTCATAGAATCATTTTCGATATGGTGACAGCCGCCATTCTATGGCTTGAATTGGCCATCGGGGTTCCAATCCTATGCATCCTTGAAGAACTGCCCCGGGAACCATCCCGCCAAGTCACAAATACTCTTTGACATGTGTTTTGATGATTGGATGTGGCTTGCAAAGCTCCGAAATGGATTTGAACATCCAATGGCCATTTTTGAACTTTGAAACTCCATATTTACGTATCCCGTATCCATACACGTATCGGCTTAATAGCTCAAGCAATGGGACACTCCGTGAAGTCACAAATGCTTGTTGAGACTTGGTTTGGGTGTTGGTAGAGGGTAGAAAGGCTTAGAACAGGTTTTGGACCCCAAACGTGCCAAGTTGCATCTGCTGCTGCTGTTTCTGCAGGCCTTGAGCGCTCAATGAGGTTTGAGCGCTCAAGGTCATTACCTTGAGCGCTCAAGGTGGTCTGGGAGGGTTTGAGCGCTCAACTCCCTGGCTTTGAGCGCTCAAAGTCTGTGCTGGGCAAATTGGTGGTGTTGCTTCCCAATGCATTTTTGGACCCTTTTGCATGTTTCCCTTTGCCCTAAACCGTCGATTTCTCTGTTATAACATCTCCCAAACTTTGAACATCACCTTCCTAAGGCTTTTTCACTATTTCCCCACAAATGCCATACATTTCCAATGCATTTTCAAATCTTCCAACAAAACAATTTGAAAATATGCATTTGACTACCTTGAAAATGCAATCTGTGATTTCCAATGTTGCATGGCAAATTTGTAGTGTTCTTCCCAAGTCCCCTATAAATACAAAGCATAACCAAGCATTTTTCCACACACCATTTTCCACATCAACTTTCATTTCTTCTTCATACATCTCCTTCATCCAACTTTTCACCACTCCCACATGGCTGCCCTTGACCCTTCTGTTATCAACACTTGGGTTGCTAGCCTTGAAAACATCGATTGGTTCAACTTTTGAGGTCTCGGACTCAATGCACTTCGCCACCTTCACACTTTTCCTATCCGCCAAGACATTTTGCGTGCCGCCGTTCATTGTTGGGATTCAGAGCTCCATGTGTTCCATTTTGGCATGCAAGAGCTTTGCCCGACCGTTGAAGAATTTCAAGCATATCTTGGTGGTAATGCTTTTGCAGATCCTGTCATTCCACCTATCCGCGTGAATTATGCCAACATTCTCAATAGAAAACTTGGTCTTGGGAATGGTGCCGCCCGTTTCTTGATTCGCAATGAGACCCTCGACATCCTTCGACTCTTTGCAGATTACAGCCCTACAGGTGATCTTTTGGATTTTACTGTCCAAAACCGGCGCATGTTTGCACTTTGCATGTGTCTCTTGGCATTGCACTTGTTGGTTCCATATGACGATCGTCCCAGTTCCGCCATTGTCGGTGTTGCTGCTCAAATCGAACAACGGAGGGACGTGGTTCCTTTGGTTTTGGCTGAAATGATCATGGGTTTGGATGCGGTTAAAGCTGGGAGAATGGACATATTTGCTGGGAGCCCGCTTTTACTTCAGGTTTGGCTTATTTTTTTTTTTTGGGGGGGACTTTGGTTGTTGGCTTGGTTTTGACTTTGGTTTGGATATTTGGGATTGCAGATGTGGCTATGTGGTAAGGTTGGGCTTTTGAGGGAGCCAGCAGGTGATTGGGTTTATGGTCCTCGGACTTGGGCGGATAGGCCATTTGTGCATGATGAGGCTGATGAAGATGATTGGACTGATTTCTTCAGATCATTGGAGGAGGATCACATTACTTGGAGATGCCACTGGCTACCTTTGCCAGACATGACGGCCAATCATACGGGAGACACATGGATAATCTTGGCAGGATTGCAAGGGTATGCATATTATTTTCCGCAGCACATTCTCCGCCAATATCGCATTCGCCAAGAAGTGGAGTACATGGTTCCTGTCACTTTCAGCCCTCCTATATTCAAGCATTCCGTCCTTGAGCGTTATCGTACTTCTTGGGGGCACAGAGTTGTTTGGGCTCCTGAACCCTACCCATCTATTCACTTGAATGGTCACTACAGAAATTGGATGAGGGAGCAGATGAAGGCCCAACGCCGCAGAAATTAACACCAACTTCCTTTCTACTTGCTAGGCTATTTCCGAAATAAATGGTTGATCCATGAGTGATGTTTCGATGTTTGGTTGTGTTTCACTCGTGTCATGTTGTTGTGTCTTTTTTTTTTCTTTTTTTTGCGTAGCTTAGCACTTGTAATCGAAGAAGTGATTTGAATAAGATTGAATGATGAAGGGTTTCCCCCTCTTGGTTCATTTGATTCCATATGCTATCTCCTTCAGATATTGCGGAAATATGGACCAATTCACGAAATTTAGACCGAACCCCAGGATAGGGTTGCCTACGTATCCTCTTTCAAGGAATCAGGTCATGGCGTAGTTTAGGCAAAGGTTCACTCAGGTATTGACACTCTCCTTTTTGCGCTCTAAATTTTGCCAGTCACTGCCTTTTCAGGTTTTCAGTCCAGCGAGCTCTTTCGAATATTCTGCCTTAAATTTTGCCTAGACCGCCCAACGTGGATTTTCAGTCTAGCAGGCTTGCTCTGAATTTTGCTTGGGTCGGCTCGCCCTTGCGATTTTCCGCCCAACGAGCATCTCTCAGGGGTAATATCGCTTGAGTTGATCTAAATTGACAAGATTGCTGAACTCATTGCCGTCCAAATGGATAATCACTGCTGCCCCACCGTCGAGGATAGTCTTGATGATATATGATCCTGCCCATTTCGGCCTGAATTTTCCCTGTGGATCAAATATTGGTGCCCGAATCTCTTTCACCACCATATCTCCTTCAGTCAGATCCCTGGATTTCACTTTCTTGTTGAATGCGCGAGCAATTCTTCTCTGATATCCCTGGATGTGATATAATGCCCGCAAACGCCTTTCATCAAACAACATTAACTCTGCAAACCTGTCGCTCAACCAGTCAGCTTCATCAATCTCATTCTCTATCATCACCCTTAGGGACGGTACTTTGAGTTCAATGGGAAGTACTGCTTCCATTCCGTAAACTAATGAATAAGGTGTTGCCCCTGTTGGAGTTCAGATAGAAGTGCGGTACCCCCATAATGCTAAGGGCAGTTTTTCATGCCAATCCCTAGACGACTCAATGGGTTTCTCCAGGATATTCTTGATTGACTTGTTTGCTGCTTCCACTGCTCCGTTAGTTTGAGGCATGTACACCATTGATTTATGCACTTGAACATTGAATTCTTCAAGCACCTCTGCCGCCCTTCCTTTGAAATGTACACCATTGTCTGACACAAAAGCATTGGGGACCCCATATCGATAAATGATGTTTTGCTTGATAACATGTGCCACTTGCACTGCAGTCAATGTAGCATAAGAAGCTGACTCTACCCATTTTGTGAAATAATCAATTGCCACCAATATAAACTTGTGCCCATTTGATGCTGGTGGAGTGATTTTCCCAATCACATCTATTCCCTATACTGAGAAAGGCTAAGGCGTTGCCATCGTATGAAGCTCAGACGGTGGAACATGCATGAGGTTGGCGTGGACTTGGCACCTATGACACCTTCGCACATACTGAACGCAATCCGTTTCCATGGTTAACCAGAAATACCCTTGCCTCAAAATCTTCTTTGCCATCATCCATCCGCTCATGTGGGGACCACAGATTCCTTCATGAATTTCCTTCATTACCCTCTTGATGTCACTACCATGGATGCATAACTTGTGCATGCCACAATATGACCTTTTATATAATCTTCCACCGCAGATGATGTATTGTGCTGCTAACCTTTGTAATGCTATCCGATCCTTCTTAGTTGTTCCTTCCGGATACTCTCCCTTCTCAACCAGATTCCAGATATCGTAATACCAGGGCAGACCATCATTTATTTCTTCAACATTCATCACATACTCATAGACAGGCCTATTCCTTTGCTCAATCATAATTGGTCTCATCCTCACCCCTACTGGCAATTCTACCATGGATGCCAAAGTAGCGAGTGCGTCAGCGAACTAATTTTTCATTCTCGGTATATGAGTGAAGGTTATTTGCTCAAATTGATGAATTAGGTCGTTGAGATCTTTGTGGTATGGCTTCAACTTTTCTTCCCGCACCTTCCAATCGCCATTAGCTTGAAAGACCACCAAATTCGAATCCCTGACCACTTCCAACTTCTTTACTCCAATTTCGAGGGCAGCTTCCATTCCAACAATACACGCCTCATATTCCGCCTGGTTAGGTAACTTCGAATTTTAACTTGAAAGAGAGAGGAATGTGTGGCCCTTCTGGGGAAACCAACAATATGCCGATCCTGAACCCTCTCTGATTCGCAGCTCCATCAAAGTACAACTTCCAAACATCTTCTGATATTGCCATGACATGTTCATCGGGAAACTGGAACTCCGTATCTTCTGGCCCCTCAATCGGATGATCTGCCAAGAATTCTCCTACAGCCCTGCCCCTTTTACTGATTTTCGCGTTACATACTTGAGTTCGAATTCGGCCAACAAGAGCAACCATCGTGCTAGCTTCCCGATGAGTGCCGGTTTTTCGAACAGATATTTGAGAGGGTCCATTCGAGAAATCAACACTACCGAATATGCTAACATGTAATGCCTTAACTTTTTGGAGGCCCACACAAGAGCCCAACAGGTTTTCTCCAAAGGCGTATATCTTTCTTCAGCTCCGACCATCTCTTACTTAAATAATATACTGCCTTCGCAACACCCGCTTCACCTTCTTGTGCCATCATGCAACCCATGGCGGACTGTGTTACCGACAAATAGAGGATCAAAGGCTTTCCAGGTGTTGGTGGCATTAATACTGGAGGATTTTGAAGATATTGCCAAGTTGTCTCGAAGGCTTTTTGACACTTGCTATCCCATTTGAATGGTACTCCTTTCTTGAGCAGATGAAACATCGGCTCGCAAGTCGATGTTAGCTTTGCGATGAATCTACTGATGAATTGGATTTTCTCGAGAAAGCTCCGTACCTCCTTTCTGTCCGAGGCGGCTCCATATCGAGAATGGCTTTAATTTTTGACGGATCCACCTCAATTCCTCTCGTGGTGATCATGAACCCCAACATTTTTCCAGCGATGACTCCAAATGTGCACTTCTGTGGATTGAGACGCATTTGGTATTTACGAATTCTTTCAAAGAATTTGCGTAATGCCGGGAGATGCCCTTCTCTCTCTTTTGCTTTCACAATCATATCATCCACATACACTTCGACTTCCTTGTTCATCATGTCATGTAACAAAGTCGTATCGGCCCGCTGGTAAGTTGACCCGGCATTCTTCAGTCCAAATGGCATAACTTGATAACAGAATGTCCCCCATTCGGTAGTGAAGGTTGTTTTCTCTCGATCTTCTGGTGCCATCAGAATCTGGTTGTACCCCGAGAACCCATCCATAAATGATAGAAGTGCATGCCCTGCCGTATTATCCACCAATACATCAATGTGTGGCAAAGGAAAGTCGTCCTTCGGGCTGGTTTTGTTCAAATCTATGAAATCTACGCACACCCTGATCCTTCCGTCCTTCCTAGGCACTGGCACGATATTTGCCACCCACTACGGATATTCAGTTACCATCAGAAAGCCGGCGTTGAATTTCTTGGTAACTTCCTCCTTGACCTTTTCCACCCAATCTGGTCTGATTTTCCTCAATTTTTGTTTCACTGGTTTTGCATCAGGATATAGGGGAATTTGATGTTGCACAATTTCAGGATCGATTACGGGCATATCTGCATGGGACCAAGCGAAAACATCTTCGAATTCTTTGAGCAAATTGGTGAGTATTTCTTGTTCCTCCGGAGATAGCCCGGAACCGATTTGAACCATGCGAGGATTTTCCTCATCCTTCAATTTTATCGAAATAACTTCTTCTTTTATTGGCTGAGCATGTCTTTCATTTTCTTTTTTCAATTAGCGTTTTGAGTTCTTTGGGAATTTCTTCCTCGTACTCCGTTTCGTCATCGTTTGGATCAACGCAATTTATTTCGGAGACAGCAAAGTAAGCAAACTTGGAATCTATTTCATTAACAAAGCCCTCCGGGGCGCAGTACATGGCATCAGATTCGAATTCAAAATAGAAATGACGACGTGGAGGGCCATGAGGCACAAACTCCGACTCACGGTCAAATCCAAACCCTGATTCAGACTCAGACTCTATCTTAATTAATGCATTAGTAAATTTTACAATAGGAGTGAAAGTGCAATTCTTGTATTCTCCGACTGCATCCACTATCAGCATGTTGGGATCCTCGAGGGCCTCCTGCCCAAGCATCATCACTGTTGGCCCTTTTTTATCCTTACCCGTTAGACTGACCTCATCAAACATTGACATTAAGATCCCACCATCCAAAGTTTCTGTCCAATCTGCTTTAAGGTCTTTCACCAATTTCTCGACCTTTTCGTGTTTATCTTCGCTATCCCAAGCATCGTTAGCAAAGATTTCAAATCCAGGGTGCACCTTTCCACTTATTTCATTTACAAACGGCTCAGGCTGGCCGTGATAAGGTGCATTTGACCCTGCCCTGACAAAGCGAATCTGACGGTTAGCACTGCTTTCTGCCTTATTGGTTTTTCCCTTTTGCATTTCTTTCAGCGTAGGTTCATATCCCAACCCAAAACGGCCTCGTTGAGAAGGGAATTCTGGAAACTGAGCCACCCCCTGGTGAGTTCGTCCCAAACCAGTGCCTGGCAAATATGACATCCTCCTCATCATCTCGAGGACAGTGGTACTGATTGAAAAGTCATCGTCAACACGAAGTGTGAACACACCACCGGATGTATCGAAAGCAAATCCCCCGAGTTGAACATCATTCTCATCGTGCATAATTTCTAGCAATGGAGCATTATCTTCAGTATGAGGACGAATGCCTGTGTCTCCATAAAGGGTAATGGTCCCATTTTCCAATCCAAGCAGAACCTTCTGATATAGAGTGGATGGAACTGCCATGATGTCAGGTTGATGCATCCAAGGACGCCCCAACAGCAAGTTGAATGAAGCTGGGATTTCAAGCACACAAAACTCAACTGTTGATTTAAATCCTTCCGCAACAATCTCCATTTCGACTGTTCCAAGCACGTTGCGGCGGGTATTATCATAGGCTCGAATAGTGAGATCAGATGGCGTGAAATCCTTAGGTTTAAGCCCCAAGCACAAAGTTGTTCGGAGAGGACAGACATTAAGTGCAGACCCATTATTTATCAACACGACTGGGATCCGTGAATGCTCAGATAGCCATAAAAATAATTTTCAAACATCATGAAAAATTCAAATATTTGTGAATATCGCGTGAATGCCATGGAGGATTTAAAATTTGCCAACACTATAGAGGATTTAAAAATTTGCGAACCGCCATAGAGGATTTAAATACTTGTGAACACCGTAGAGGATTTAAAAATTTATGAGCAACGTAGAGGATTTAAAAACTTAATTTGATAAATGCCCAGAAACGTGGTTTTGGGTAAATTGGTGTTTTTTTTTCTGAAAGCACGAGCAAGTGAAAGGGAAAAAGTGTAATTTTGTAGTTAAAGGGGTAAAGGTGTTGTGCGGTGTCAATATGTACGTCACACTGTTTAGATCACCGTACTGCACGGTGCAAGTAGAATATTCGGTGGAGCTTTATTCTATAACCGTCAAAGCCTTCCGATTCTTATGTACTTTGTTCAAAACTCCTTGATCAGTTACTTCCCTTAGCGAAAATCACATTTCCCTTGCCCGAAATCTTCTTCCTCTTCAAAACTCCGCCCAACAGGAAAATAATTTTGCCTTCCCAAAGCCATGGCACATTCCGGTGGTAGTGAAGAGCAATCGTCATCATCCGGTGAGGAGCACTCACCGTCCGTTCAAAGAGAAAAGAGTACGGCAACCCAATCAACTATGGGCGGCCCATTACCTACTGAAATTGGTACGACCATGGTGAGTTCTTGTGGTACCGAGCACTGCACGATGTCAATTAGGGGTGAAGTGCCCCGTATGGTTGAGACTGGGACACATACAACAGAGTCTAGTTATGAAGAGCTGCATACGGTGGTGCCGAGTGGTGGTTTTGTGGGGATGATTAAGACCCACGATCCAGTTGGAAGCGATTAAGAGGTTGTGGCGGTGAGTGAGACACCGATAATTGATGTTGCTAATGATCGGCCTAAGGGAAGTGATAATATCGCCATGCAGGGTGGCGGGAGAAATTTAGGGTCCATGGAGGTTGACGTGCCGGGCACAGGTGCACAGGTTTTTGAGACGGAGATGGATATTGAAGGGGTGCATGTTATGGTTGAGCAGAGATCCGCCGAGGAAAGTGTAGACACTGTTTCTCAGGAGAGCTTAGTACCCAATGATCTTCTGAGCGCTCCTTTGGTTACTGAGGCACCCGTAACAGGAGAGCAGACGTTGGTTGTTAGACCCACAATGACGGTGGAGGAGATGGATATCAGAGAAGAGCCACGTACCGAGGTGGCTAGACCCGCAATTTTGGTTTCTTGGGTTTTTAGCGGCTTGGCTGAGTCACTTGGTATAGGGACCGTTCACGAGGTCGATGCTTCAGACCCACTGGTTGTCCCTGTTGTAATTGGTTCTTCCCAGACTTTAGACTTCTCTTTGGCTCATACACTAGAGGGAGTGAGAGACGAGGATTTGGTGTGGACCCTTTGGGAGGATCCGACTTTGCTGATGCTTTGGTTGAGGATGGGGTGCTTGAACATGTTTAGGACATGGTTCTTGAGGAGGCACAGAGAAAGGTTGAGGTTGCAGGAGAGGGAGAGTCATTGTCTTTGGTGGCAGAGGTGGAGATAGCTGATAGAGCGAGGTCCCCTTCTACTATGAAGACTTATGTGCCCACGGGTCCATTTTTTATATCGGTGGGGTGTGACATGTACTCACCGGTACACCTATTCTACCGTGAGACCACTTTGTTGAGGTACCCAGAGACCCATATCTCCGCACTTTCATTGGTAAGTACTTTAATGGCTGCACTTTAATTGTTGCATTTGCTTTGAATTCCTGTATTTGCATGCCTCCCATTGCTTAAAAAAATTGTTCTTGCTTTCTAAAACAGTGGAGCACCCCTTTTCCTGTGTACAAAGGCTCGTCAGACTCTTATGAGCATTTACGGAGTTTGCTAAGGGCAGTGAGAGATAATTGATGGCACGGGCTTCATGGAGTTTATTTGGCTTTTGGTGCGGATGTGGACGGACCGCAAGCTACTGAGGGCTTTAGTTAAACGTTGGTGGGCACCACCAACACTTTCCACTTGAGGTTTGCTTAGATAACTGTGACACCCTTGGACTTTTCAGCAATCACGGGTCTAAAAGTGGGTGGCTAGCCGATACCATTTGACTCAAGGCTATACAAAGACAGTGCAACTATCAGGCATTTTCTAGGAGAGAGATAGGTGAGGGAGAGCCCATGGTGAGGTTTGACCACTTGCCAGCCTTGTGGGACTGCGAGCCAGAGTCACTGACGAAGGCAGCTTAGATGGCGAGAGCTTACTTGGTATACTTGTTTGGTGTGTCCCTGTTTGCGAACAGGTGGGGTGAGGTTCACCTGGGTTGGCTCTTGGCACTAGTAGACTTAAGCAAAGTGGCGAGCTTGGACTTTGGAGGCGCCGTTCTTTGTACCCTTCACTATTTCCTAGGTTTTGTCAGCCGCGGCATGGGGATGAGCCTCGGGGGCTTCTGGAGAGTGCTTGAGGTATAACTTTATATGTTTCCTCTTTGCTTTCAAGTTCTTAAGATATTGCCATGTATATTGTTGCTTCTGTTTGTTGATGATACCCTTTTACCATGCAGGTGTGGGCTTCTGAGGTGTTAGGGATGTGTAGACACCCTGATTTTGAACTCGGGATGCGCTCGAGCACGCCCAATGATGAAGTGGACCAATCATGGCTACCCGAAACTTGTGAAAATGACTTGAATTTGATCAAAATCAACCAAACATCACCAAATAACCTAAACCAACCCAAGCATTGTTGAACCAAGTTAAACCAGCAGTCTGCCATCAAAAAGCCTTGAGCGCTCAAGCCCATGGCTTTGGAGCTCAACTCAAACGGTCGGGGAATGGCAGAGTATCTCATCATGAGATTTCATGCAGAGTGGAGCGTCTAACCACTTCTATACGTATTTTACACGTATAATACACCCTACACTGTCCTAAAACTACACCTAAACTACACCTAGTATACAACCCACTTTCTCTCTCTCCTCCCTTCCCTCCACTCACTGCCTATATAAACCATCCACTACCCCTTATTCAGGGGTTCACCAATTCAGTACTCCAGTTGATATTCTATCCAGCAATCGTGCCTTCTCTCTCTCTCTCTCTACAAAACCACTCTTCCTCCATCAAAACCACGGATGAAAACCATCTGCCTAGTTCAAAATTAAGCCTTTGAATCATCAATTAACCTGATACTTTTCACCATCCATCCAGATACTAACCAGAACAACCACAATCATCCATCCCTAAGCCAAAAATTAGGTTCAAGTCTTCAAATCAAGTGGAAAGGTAGATAGACAAGTAATTGTTACTGTTTTTGGTTCATCTGAGGGTGGTTCAGTGTGTTCAATCAAGTTCCTTATACTTGAATTGAACTCACAAAGGTCCAAAAAGTTGTTTAAAACACTGTCAAAATTTGCAGTTGTAGCAGGGGTTGAGCGCTCAAGTCCAATTCTGGGCAGTTTCTATTTTGCTGAACTTTAAGCTTTATTTGGGATTTTGATCATCATTTAATAGTTAAATTATGCTCATATAATCTTTAAAACAACTTGTTTTTACTTTAAAACCTTTTGCATGAGTATATATTAACTATTTTATGATGATCAAGCTTCAATACCTTTGAAAATCTAATGTTCAAGAGCAAATCAGTGATTTTCCAGTTTCATAAACCTTCATCTCATGTATTATGGTTTTGAAAATTATCCAGAATCTGTTTTCTTAACAAAAATCAGAAAGTCATGTAATGGCTTGAGCGCTCAATGCTATCCACTTGAGCGCTCAAGCTGTTCTTGAGCAGATTGTTGATTTTTGGATGTTTTGATGATGGATCATGGTTTATTAGAACTCAAGCGTGAGTGGGATTTTGTTGCTATGCATATGATCTGGATTCACTTCTTTCTTTCATTCTCAAGCATTTCTTTTGTTAAAACTTGATGATTTTCTTCTTTTCATCATTATTTATGAGATCAATCTGTCTATTTTTCATTTGATTCCTCATTAAGAACATTTTATTGATGTTAGATCTTGTAAATAAAGAGTAAAGAAGGGATGAAAGTGCAGAAAATCACAGAAGCCAGAAACTGGCTTGAGCGCTCAATCCATAAGGTTTGAGCGCTCAAACTGGTTTGAAGGGTTTGAGCGCTCAATTCCTCATCTTTGAGCGCTCAACTCCTATTTCGAAATCCAGATTGTAAGTCAGATTAAGTCTCATGTTCATGATTTCTGGAGTTGGGGTATAGTTTATGTTGTGGTTAATTCCTGTAAATATTTGTTGTAATTTTTCTTTATTGTTAATCTCCCCTTTTCATGTAAATCATCACGCACAAGCATCCACGTTTAAATTGCATTTTTTTTCATTACGTTTTTATTGTTTACATGGTTCTCATCCCCAATTCCCCATTTTCGTGATTAAATTGAATTTCAAACATTTTCAGAATCCCACGAAATATTGAGTAGAGACTGGTTCACGGACCGGGCGAGAGGGGTGCCGTAAAACCCTTCCCCTCTCGTAACCAAACCCCCGAATCCGAGAAATTTCTGGTTTCGCTGTGATCAGTAAAATCTTTTTCAATGGGCAAACGAGTCATATTTTTATCGGTTTCTCAGATTCGGACCTCAAATCTGGGTGGCGAATCTAACAAAACACAATCTTTTACAACGCGCGACGCCACATGATCTATGTGGGACGTCTACAAGATGTATCCGTCGACGAATAGGCATGAGAACGAGGATGTGATCCCCCGAGTGGTGAAGTGGGATCGAGAGCACTGAGGAGGTAGTATACACATAGGGAGAGTGAACGACTTCTGTCGTTTCTTGGACCAGGCTGACGTCAACACGGTATGACTTTGAATTCTGCATTGCTTTCAATCTTGATCTTTCTATTTTGTTTTCAACTTTTTCTAAAGAAGTTTGAAATTCTTTGCAGGCGAGGTGGCATGTCTAGGATGAGGTACCAACAGCTATCAAACCTCCCCCCCCTCCCCGGTTTCTCTTCACCCACTCCTACAACTCTCACCATGGCTAAAAAGGTCTTCGTCCACCATTGCCCATAACCCAAAATCTCTTCCAGCCGCAGCTTCTACCGTCATTTGCCAATGCCGCCGCCCAGAATCTCTTCCTTGCCGCAGCGTTCACCGTTTACACGGTAAGCATGTTCGAATGTCTGAATATATTGCAGACTTTTAAACCATGACAGACACGGCTACTTTATGATGCTATGTTTTAGATAATGAAAGAATTGGCCACCTCGAACACGCACTTAACCTGTTTAATGGTTTTCCCCTGTTAGCACCAATGAATCCGACACCCTGCTGTTTCTTTTTCGTGTCTCCTCAGTCCTCACCACCGCTTTTCCACCATCTCTCATAAAATCAATTGGTGTTAGGAAGAGTTCAATTAAGTCTTTTATTACATTTGACCTCGCACTCGCAAGTCTGCGTTTTTAGAGAGCGGTCGCAGGGGTGGGACTGTGTTACCAAATCTATGGGGCATTCCAGACCCAACATCTCCTCAATTAGAACCAGCGAATCCTACACCCCATTGTTGTCTTGGACAAGAAAATACTCTTCACAGTCGAGAGTTGCAATCAACAAAAAAGCATATTGATTCATTCCCATGCACTCATTGACTCATAATTAAGACTGGGAAAATACCGCTTTCCCAACTTTTTGGATGTTGGAGCAACTTAAAAAAAATTAGTTGGGCAAATCTTTTAGCTTTCTTCTGTTTGTTCATCAAAATTTTTTAATGGCCACGAGTCATAAGTGGTTGACTTTTGACTATGGTTCAAATTTAATGTGAATGTGAATGTGTTGAATGTTGATGACAAGTTCTCATACGAAACTATTTTTGAGTGGTAGAATAATACTTGTGGTGACAAACATTAAGACATGTATTCAAAAGTGGTTAACTTATAATGGAATATCTGTTGGAAATTATCAAAATAAATGGGTTTTTATTTGGGGTTTTATCAAAATGTTCCTTGTGCCTTTTAGAAAGCTTTTATTGTTGTTTTTTGGTTTTGTCCCACATTGGCTAGTGAGGAAATGTTTGAGTTGTTTATATGTGGAAGCATTGCTATAATGTTCACATAATATTAAGTAGCAAGGCACCTATGTGTTGCGCGCATTACCGGCGTAGCCGGTGATGAATCACACCCATACGCACCCGCACCCGCACCCGCGCGTGCGTGAGCGTGGCAGTGGGCTGTGTGGCGCTTTGATGGCGCACTTAGCACGTCGGCGCAAGGCGCCTTGTAGGCGCCCTTTCTTATTGCCACTAAGTGGTAAGGTGTTGCTGACATGGCATTCAGGATGAACTTGTATCGATACCGGTTGGCTTAGCGGTATCGATACGCCTGTTTCACTGTATCGATACAAGTTGGCATAAAGTGGGCATTTTGCGAGCGAGAATGATCGGGTATCGTCAGACATAATCACGTATCGATCGCGGTGACATTGGTTCGCGTCACGGATCTTGACTCTAAGCGAAGGTCGCGACTCAAACTCAAGTCTGTTCACTAAAGGGCGTGTCCTAAAGTGAAAGGGTACTTCTGGGCCTATATATAACACCCAGAATTATGTGATGATACAACAAAAATTCTAGCCTTGTTACTCTGCCAAAATTTCTACAAATCGCTTTCTTGTATTGTTGTACCGTTACTCTGCAGAAACGGAGCTAGCAATTCCTTGGTTCTTTCGATTCTTTTAGACTCGGTATTCTGTCTGTCCTTCGTTTGTGCGGACGCAGGCAGAAGATCATTGAATTGATTGATTTCGTTGTATCCTCGAAAGGATTCGCTATCAACCTGGTGCACACCAAACGGTGGGGGCGAATACTGTTTTTGGAAAGCGACATAGTAACGTGCCTCGAAGCAAGTTCCGTCATCAACAGGTTCAGTTTCCCGACATCTCCCGGATTTTTGCACCAACAATATCCAAGTGGAACCTAGAAAAGAAAAGAAATTGAAGTCTTTGGCCCCTTTATCAGGTTGATAACAGTCGAAAGGATTTCAGTTTTATGAAAGGGTCTTCGACATTTCCTGAAAAACTTACTGATAGATGTATCTTTATGGCATGATGTAACATGACGTTGACTTACAGATTCAAATGTATATATGTTAGTCTTGGCTTTTAATCTTACTAAACTCCTACGGTTTTAGATGAATCTAAGTTTTTACCTGTGCGTTTGACATGATTGTTGTCGTTGTCATCTACCTTTTTCAAATATAAGGTTATGTATTCTGTCTGCGCTCCCTACATCCTTAACTTACATGCATTCTCTATCTCCCTCTCTCAGATGAAGATTAGTTTTTTCCCAACCACAAAAAGAGAGTGTGCTTCCACTGCTAATCATCGATCCCATAGCTGCCTGATGCAAAGATTAACTATTCCATATTTCCATGTCATCTACAAAGTTTCCACTTATTAGCCTTTGTGTGGGCCAAACATGCTGAGGTTTGTTTTCCTCTCAACAATACAACGTTTGCCATGTTAGTAGGATAATTTTTGGTCTTCGCTATGTTATAAGTTAGCCTAATGTACATCTTGATTTTGTTGACCAGAATAGATAGTGATTTGGTTTTCTTTCCAAATTTTCCAGTTCAATTCTTTGATTCTGTGATCTCATTTTATCCAAAAGAGTGTGTGCCCAGTGTGAATCATCGACTTTTTATTTCTCAATATGCTAAACTGTTGTCTCATCTCCTGCCCTCAACAAGAAAATGTAAGACGAAAGAGAGAATCTTTCTTGTTGATCAATAATACTTCATAGTATCTCTTACGTAGTAGAGATAAATGATGTTAATTGATTAAAATGGATTATTTACTTATTAACTATTTCTAGGCAGGCAAAACACGTAGTTAAGGTTGTACCTTCGCAACATTTGCTTAAACGTAGAACTAGCCTATAAGCGTGTAGGAGAAAGTGGAATGAAAATATTACTATGGCTTATGTTACATGGGTGAGGCGCAGGTGCTGGTGCGGGTATTGGATATGTGTTTGACATTGCATTTTAAATCCAGAAACGGCTGTTTTCCAGATCTGGTTTGAAGAGGAGGAGGGGGAAGAAGAAGAAACTCTACCAGGTCTACTAGAGACGATAGCTGCGCGTGGAACTCTTTGGAGACGACTGGGAAAAGACAGCATAACTTGGTGTTTTGTCCTTAGGGTTTATTTTATTCTATTGGGCTTTGATTTTTTTAATTCTTTTGGGCTATATATTGACCACGTCGGACCACCACTGCCAAGGATACTAACCCACCAGCAAACACAAGACAAACTTTAATCCCAAATTTTGTTATCCATACACAACCCAATAGAGTAGTGATTAGGAGAATAAAGTGGTTAGGAATCAATAAAATTACCGTTGCCGAAGAATTCTATGGCTAATCTATTATACTTATACGAGAAAACATCCACTTACCCACTCACCCAAGTTCTCATAATAGCTAATTAGGTAATCAATATTTAAGTAGATAATTAGGAATATTTACTTATAATAATAATCTGACCTAATATAAAATCCTATGATTAACACGTACCACCATTTTACACGTACTCCAAAAATTATAATTATGCCAATAACATCCACAGTGTGCACAAGATAACTAATTAGGACCCGACCTACCACCCAAATTATAAATCACAAAAAATTGTTAAAAAAAATGTTAGGGCGTAACATGGTGGTAATGGTGGTGGTGATAGTGATAGTTGGTAATGTGGATGTGATGTAGTAGTGAAGGTGGTGTGGTGTTGGTTGTGACAGATGTGGTCTGATGGAAGGATGGAAAGGGTGGTGGTGGTGAAGAGACAGTGTTGGTGGAGAGCAATGATAGTAGCAAGTGATGGTGAAGTAGTGTTTCGTAAATGTAGCAGTAGAACATCACGGGGAGTAGGGCTGTAACCGGTTTGGTTCGGTCCGGTTAGGAGGGGTTTTTGAGTGAACCGGGAAAAATCTGTTCAGGGGAAGCATAGAACCGAAACCAGTTGTTTAGAGATTGGTTTGGTTCTGGTTCGATTCATCCCGATTCGTCCCAGTTTGGAGGTTGGTTCGGTTCAGAAGGGGGAGAGACAGAAATCTGCACACGACGACTGTTATACATACATGTATGCATACAAATACAAATCTACGGCATACATGGCATATGTATACACACACACACACACGCATGCACGCATATAATCATCCAAATACAAATCGATCTAGATACAAATCGAGATATACATACATGAATCGATCTCCACCACATCGACCGTCGAACTTCATCATCAGTCATCACCATTGTCGTACACAGACTCGATCTTGATAGAGATGCATGCATTGTCGTTCAAATCATCATTTGTGGATTGTGTTGTAGATCTCGTTCTTAAAGAGAGTGAGAAAGAAGGGGGGACACCTCACACAGAGAGAGAGAAGGGGGCCTTCTAGTGGGCTGGGTGTGTTAACAACATAAATATAATACATAGAGTAATCAGTAATAATGAGTATTATTATTTTCCTCCATTTAGCAAAAGACTTGGCTAGCCAAATGGGTAAATGCAGGCGTTTTCATGTGGATGGCTGGGGTTCGATCCTCACCCTCCTCGTGTTTTAGTTATAAGAGTATATATTTTATGTATTATATATATAACCGGTTCGGTTCGCCACAAAAACCGTAAGAACCGAGAACCGAACTGGATTTCAGAAAAATTCACTCTTGTGAACCAAACCGAACCAGGAAATGAAAAAAACTGAAAAAAAAAAACAAACCAGTTCAATTTTTTTTGTTCACCCCTAACGGGGAGACGGAAAGATAATGATGGTTGTCTGGACACCCCTCCGGAGAATTCACTTCGGAGTCACCAACCGGGTTTGAGGATCGTTACCCGAGGAACTGAACTTGAATGACTCTCGTGCTTCGTTTTGGAAAAAGGTTTAGTTACCTGCCGTCGTCACCATATTATCTTGGGTTCGGGAGCCAAGTTACGATAGGGGAAGGGTTTTATGGCAACCCCGTTGCCCGACCCGAAGGTAGGTCTCTACTTTGTGTTTATGGGATTTTAAAATGTTTGTAACTCAACTTTGTTCACATAAAGGGGATGAGGGAACAATAAATGGGGGTTTGAAAGCGATAACACGTATGGTGGATGCTTTTGCTTGGTGTAGTAACTGCTTATGATTACATAATAGCATGAAATGCATGAAACACATGATATGTACAAAAGGTTATGAGATAACAGATCTACATACGCGAAAGACAACTAATAATCAGAATCTAAACCATGAAATACATGATAAATGAGGATTGCTTTTATCTAAATGAGTCAGTTTACTGCCTTTGATCTGAGTGCTCAAAAGGATCACCCTAGTGCTCAAGTAGTAGGATCACCTGAGCGCTCAAGTCAACTACTTGAGCGCTTAGGTCATCTTCCCCTGCAACTGTGGTTTTGGTTGTGGAATTCGAAAATGATCTTCACTTTCATTTCACATTTCCAAAAAAATTACCAAAAAGATTCCTTTCTCATCTCTCCAATCATTAATTATATTTCTCTTTCTACTCATACCCTTCTATCCAATCATTATTTTCATTTCTCTCTCTATCTCTCTCCAATTATTACATCTCTCTCTAAGTATCACTTTTTTCAAAAACTCATCCAAACGCGATCTCAAAAATATTTCTCAAAATATTCTTCTCAAAACTCTCAACCAAACATAGCGCTTGTTTTTCCCTTGCTTTCAAGTTTCTATGTTAAAACTCTAAGTTCCAATGACTACAGACTTCAAAGGTGCATTTTTAATTACAAAAGCCGATAAGAAGATAACCAGACTTGGTTTCAATTAATGCTAACAGGAGTGAGGGAAAATGGTTTCACACTTGTTTGGGAGAAAAAACATAAAAATATAAGAAAAGGTGACTTGAGTGCTCAAGTGCTGATTTAAGCGCTCAGGTGGTAAACCCGAGCACACAGATTAGAACCTAGGCTCTGAGGTTCTAAACCTCATTTTGTGTCACTAAATGGTCAATATCGACCCAAAACTGGTATGAGGAACCTGCTTGATCCTATTGGCTCCCCTCAGGGGATGAACACAGTATGAACAAGTGGTGTTTCTACGCTTGAATAAGGCTCTTAGGTTAAATTTCTTTGAAAGACAACAAAGTGGGGGGAGTGTTTCTGATTAGGAAATGTGCGTTGGTGGTGTGTAGGCTACTATATAAGCTAGTAAGGTGGTTAGCTAGCATTTTCACTAAACCATTTAGACTTTAGGTTTGGTAATGGGGGTTTTAAGATGGTTTTTTTTGGATTATGGGGATTGAGTGGTGAAGCTTTGGACTAGTAATGGTTGTGGTGAAGGTTTGTATGTGTAAGAGTCTAGAGAATCTGAAATGGGAGGGGTGGGGTGGGGGGTTTAAATATTAGAATCTTATCATCACTGGCTGAAGATGCTTTGCAAAAAGCTAATACGTGCAGATGATTTGAGCACTCAAGTTTGACCCAAGTGCTCAAGTCCAGCGTTGACTTGAGCGCTGGGGTCATCCCATTCGAGTGCTTAGGTGGTTTGAAGGGTTTTGGAGTGTTTCTTGGGTTTTGGGACTATTTTAGGGGATTAAGAGCATTGCTCAAGCCTTGTTGTACTTGTTCTGACTTGGCGATGGTGACGATGGAATGGCGGTGGTGGTGTAGCAGTGGAGTGGTAATGGTGGTGGTATTGTTGACGGCGGTGACAGTGGTGGGGAAAATAAGGTGGCAACGATGGAATAGTGGTGGTGGTGAGAGTAGTTGTATGGTGGTGACAGTAGTTGCGAAAATGGTAAGGGAGGTAGTGGTAGTGGTAACAGTGGTGACATTGTGGTGGAATTATGGCCGTGGACGAGGGTGCTGGTGGTAATAGAAAGGGTGATATTAAAGTACTCGCAAATTCAATCGGAATTAAGTAGGTACCATGCTGGTGGTGATGATGCTGGTATGGCATGGTGGTCGTTGTGGTGGTGGTGCGGCAATGGAATGGCAACGGTAGTGTTGGTGATAGTGATAGTGTTGACAAGGTGGCATAGTGGTGGCGATGGTGTAATAGTGATGGTGGTGACGACAGTTGCGAAAATGGTAAGGGAGGCAATGGTAGTGGTAACAGTGGTGACATTGTGGTGGTAGTAGTGTTGGCAGTGGCGGAATTGTTGCGGTGGAGTCCAATGTTCTAAAAGAAGGTCTAGAAGGCCAAGTACTCGCCGCCTAGCGCTAGAAGGCCTCTCACCGACAAGCCCGACTAACCCAACTAAACCAACTAGCCCGACTAATTGCTCGACTAGTTCGAAAGTCTTTGGCGCCTAGAAGGTCTTTCGGCAAGCACTGGGGGCTTGGCTTGAGTTTTAGAACCTTGCGGTGGACGAGGGTGGTGGTGGTAATAGAAATGATAATATACAAGTATTGACACATTCATATAGAATTAAGTAGTATCGGATTATTTAATTTTGAAACTTTTAAGTTTTCATTTCAAAAACTTCTTAAAATATTAAGGGGGAGTTTGGCTAAATTTGGTTTTTTGGTTTATTGGATTATTTGATTTTGTCCTTATTCAATTTTTTTTTGCATTTGTTAGTTTTCGGTTGATTTTTTGAGGTTTCTTGGCTTGTCTCGACGAGAGGAATCTAAAAAGTATAAAATTATTAGCCAAACTTAAAGTTTTGTGAATAAAGACAAAAATAAACCAAAAAACCAAAAACCAATAATCCAATTTGGTTTATTTTTGTCTTTATTCACAAAACTTTAAGTTTTTATTTAATAATTTTATCTTTTTAGATTCCTACCAAATTAGAGAATCAAGTAAAACCTCAAAAATCAAGTAGAAAACTAACAAATGCAAAAAAAATTTGAATAAGGACAAAACCAAATAATCCAATAAACCAAAAAACCAAATTTAGCCAAAGCACCCCTAAGCATGAAGAAAAAAACAAGGTTAATTACTTATAGTTCTAATCTTAAGTGCGAACTGGGTTGTCCCAGTCTTACTTTCAACCGCTGCTCGCGCTGGTTTTGTTTGAACACATGGAAAGGAAAGGTAAATTATAAAATTAAAAAAAGAAAGGAAAGGAAAGTAGAAAATTTTTCCTCTTTTTTGGTTTAAAAAAAAAGTACAAGACAAATAAAAAATTAAGTTTTGAGAACAGAACATCTCCTCCTTGATCATTTTCCTCTCTTTTGCTTTTCTTTTCCGCAAGTTTCAAACGGAACCTAAAATGTCACTTGATCTTGAATATGCTTGGGCCTCCTACGATGGAGCCACGGTGGCTATCGTGGATGCATAGAGTGGAGTCGGAGTAATCTGATGTTTTTTCTTCTGTCTTGTCAGGTTAAGTATGAGAGGAACTATTATACAATCTCATCTCCAAAAATTCCTGAATCCCATTTCATACCCTGCCTCATTTGTCCTCCACTTCCACAGAACAACCATTTCTTCGTCAACTTCCCCCCACACCCATCCTCAATTGAATCCCAAATCTCCTCCTCTGCCTCAAAACCCTTTATTGAAATCTCAAGACAGACACAGCCTCATAAACCACTTACAGAGAGAGAATAAATTCAAAGAAGCAATCGACATTCTCTGCCAACAAAAGCGCTTGAAATGAGCAATTGAAATGCTAGAAGACCTTGTTCACTGTTCTTCCAACGCGCCCATATGCTCCCCCTCATTAACCTCTGCGTGCAACATCGAGCTCTTAAAGAGGCCAAAAAGGTCCATGCGCACATTAAATCATCCGATTTTGTACCAGGATTTTTCCTTTCCAATTGCCTTCTTAATCTGTACTGCAAATGCAAGAGCCTTGTGGATGCACAGTACTTGTTTGATGAAATGCGCGAGAGAGATATTTGTTCTTGGAATATTATGATATATGGGTATGCCAAAGTGGGGCGAGTCAAGGAAGCTTGGAATTTGTTTGAGGAAATGCCTGAGAGACAATTTTTCTTGGACTGCAATGATTTTGGGTTATGGGAGGAATGACCTGCCAAAGGATGCATTAGAGTTGTTTAGAGTAATGCAAGGGCACGAGGGTTTTAAGTGCAATAACTTTACAGTTTCTAGTGCTCTATCTGCTTCTACTGCCATTCTGGCTTTGAGCATCGGGAAGGAGATTCATTGTCATGTTATGCGAATTGGATTCGATTCAGATTCAGTGGTGTGGAGTTCCCTTTGTGATATGTACGCAAAATGTGGGAGTATAGATAAAGCGCGCTCTATTTTTGATAGGACAGTGGATAGGGATGTTGTTTCATGGACGGCTATGATTCATAGATACTTTGAGGATGGAAGGAGGGAGGAAGGATTTGCTCTCTTCTCGGACTTCTTGAAGTCAAGGTATTAGGCCTAATGAGTTCACATTTGCTGGGTTTTTAAATGCGTGTGAAGTTGAAACTGTAGAGGACCTTGGAAAGCAGGTTCATGGCTACATGACACAAATTGGGTTTAACCCCTTTTCATTTGCAGTAAGTTCTCTTGTTCATATGTACTCTAAGTCTGGGGACATTGACAATGCAAAAAAGTTCTTTGACTTGATGCCTCACCCGGGTTTAGTTTCATGGACTTCCCTCATCAATGGACACTCTCAAAATGGTCAACCCAATGAGGCTTTACAGTTTTTTGAGTTGCTACTCAAATCGGGTTCTAAGCCTGATCACATTACGTTTGTTGGGGTGCTTTCGGCTTGCACTCATGCTGGATTAGTTGATAAAGGGCTTGGATATTTCCATTCCACAGAAAAAAGCATGGGTTGACACATACAACAGATCATTATGCATGCGTGATTGATCTTTTGAGCCAATCTGGAAGATTCAAGGAAGGTGAGGATATGATTAATGAAATGCCCATGAAGTCAGATAAGTTTTTGTGGGCTTCCTTGCTTGGTGGTTGTCAAATTCATGGAAATCTTGAACTGGCTAAACGAGCCGCAGAAGCATTATTTGAAATAGAGCCTGAGAATGCGACTACTTATGTTACCCTACCCAGCATCTACGCCGCTGCCGGTAAATGGGGTGAAGTGGCGAAGATCAGAAAAACTATGGATGAAAAGGAGGTGGTAAAGAAACCCGGTTTAAGTTGGATTGAAATCAAGAGAAAGGTCCATGTGCTCATAGTGGGAGACTTATCCCACCCAAGATCAAAGGAAATAAATGACTTTTGGGGGGATCTTTCGATGAGGATGAAGGAAAAGGGTATGTACGTCAAACAGAGAATGTGTTGCATGACGTGGAAGAGGAACTGTTAATTAGAGAGAGAGAGAGAAAAGTGTGTAGGGTGTTAACAATCCCCAACACAAGCAATGGTATTTATATTAGTGTGTACCACATTACATAACTAAGATAGGCGATGTGGGACAAACATCAACTACTAATATAAACCTATTCTAACACTCCCCATCAAGCTAGAGAATAAATATCAAACAATCCCAGCTTGTCACAAAGTAACTCCAATCGTGGCTTGAACAATGACTTGGTAAATATATCAGCTAATTGGGCACTAGTGGACACAAATGGAGTAGCAATCACACCACCAATCAACTTCTCTAGTCAACTTCTCTCATACAAGATGACAATCCACCTCAATTTGTTTAGTCCTTTCATGAAATACCGGATTGGATGCTATATGAATTGCAGCTTGATTATCACAATAAAGATTCACAGGCATTTGCACAGGGAATCCAATCTCTTCCAGAAAAGAATGTATCCAAATAACCTCACATGTTGTGTGAGCCATAGCCCTGTACTCTGATTCTGCACTAGACTGCGCACTACCGTTTGATTTTTACTTTTCCAATTAACAAGATTTCCACCAAGAAAGATACAATATCCTGTAGTGGATCTCCTGTCAGATGGTCCTCCCATCCAATGAGAGTCAATGAACGCCTCAACACGCAATTGTCCATTAGCTCTATATAACAGACCACGTCCTGGATGGGCTTTAAGGGGCTTAACAATTCTTAGAACAGCTTCCTAGTGCCGAGAGCGAGGAGCTGACATAAACTGACTAACCAAACTAACCGTAGATGAGATATGTGGACGAGTAATAGTAAGGTAATTCAGCTTCCCAACCAAGTGACGGTACTGATCCGGACTAGAAAGCAACTCCCCCTGATCAACACATAGTTTGACATTAGGATCCATAGGAGTCTCAACTGGCTTCGACCCCAGTAAGCCAGTCTCATTCAGAATATCCAACACATATTTCCTTTATGATAGATTAAGACTATCCTTAGACCGCGCCACTTTGATACCCAAGACGTATCTCAGTTTTCCCAAGTCTTTATTATGAAACTGACAATGTAGAAACAGTTTTAAGTCATCAATAGATTGTCACCGTTAATAATAATATCGTCTACATAGATGATTAACAATATTTTCCCTTGATCAGATGTGAGAGAGAAGATAGAATGATCAGAATGACAACGCGTCATGCCAAATTGCAACACAACATCACTAAACATTCCAAACCATGCCATAGGGGACTGCTTAAGCCCATATAGAGCTTTGTGAAGGCGACACACCTGATTACGCTCCCCCTGAGCAACAAACCTAGGTGGTTGCTCCATATAGACTTCCTCTTGGAGATCCCCATGGAGGAAGGCATTTTTGACATCCAGTTGAAATAACGGCCAACCATGATTTGTAGCTAAGGAAATAAGAATCCGAACAGAACCAAGTTTGGCAACTGGAGAGAAGGTCTCTGAGTAGTCAACCCCATAAGTCTGGGTGTAGCCTTTGGCAACAAGGCGAGCTTTATAGAACTCAACAGTGCCATCAGGAAGATACTTGACAGTAAATACCCAACGACAACCAATAGTAGATTTACCAGCAAGAAGAGAAACCAACTCCCGAGTTCCATTATGATGAAGAGCAAACATCTCATCCGCCATAACTGTCCGCCACTTAGACACAGATAAGGCCTCCTGAACAGTGTTAGGAACAAAAATGAAGGAGACTGAAGTAGTAAAAGCACGAAAGGACAAGGACAAATGATTAGTGGAAACAAAGTGAGCAATAGGATGTATAGTGCAGGACAATACCTTTACAATGGGCAATAGGATGATCAAGGTTATTAGGATCGCACAACGGAGAGGAAGACGAAGCAGTGGGCGTAGGTGGGGCTGCGGGCGGAGACGACTCGAACGAAGGTGGAATTGGCTGAGATGGCATTAATGGATTTTTAGTACAACGATGATATACCTGCAAAGGTGGTGATAGGGAAATAGTATGTGGGGGAAATCATTGGTAGAGACAGACTCCGAATAAAAAGGAAGTGACTCATTAAAGGTGACATCAACACACACAAAATGATGACGTAAAGATGGAGAGTAACACTTATAGCCTTTTTGAGTGCTAGAGTAGCCAAGAAAAATGCACCTAATAGATCGAGGGTCAAGTTTGCTCCGGTTAGGATCTAGAGCATGGACATAACATGTGCACCCAAAAACCCGATGAGGTAATGAGTGGAGTGAATGACCAGGAAACAAGACTGTATGAGGTATCTCACCTCCAAGGATAGTAGATGGCATACGGTTAATCAAATAACAAGCGACAAGAACCGCATCAGTCCAGTAAGACTTAGGAACCTGCATTTGAAATAGCAATACACACATAACCTCTGATAAATGTCTAATCTTGCATTCGGCAACTCCATTTTGTTGTGGAGTCCGAGCACAGGATGACTGATGAATTATATCATGCTCATCAAAAAACTGAGATAATGTGCTATGAAAATATTCGCGTGCATTATCGGAACGACATATACGAATGCAAGTATCAAATTGATTTTTTATTTCCATATAAAATGAGTGAAAAATAGTCTTCAACTCTGATCTTGCTTTCATAAGATAAAGATATGTAATACGAGAGAAATCATCAACAAAAAAACATAGTACTCAAAACCAAAAACATTAGGCACTTGAATAGGACTCCAAATGTCTATATGAACTAACTCAAAAGGACTCGATGCACAACACTCAACTCTAGGATAAAAGGGTACTCTACGGTGTTTGCTAAACTCACAGACTTCACATGAAAACTCTTTGAGAGAACCACAAGAGGGCACTAGACACTTTAAAGTCTAAAGTGAGGGATGTCCAAGCTGACAATGTTGCTGATAGGAAGACTCTGTGGACTGAAGAGCAACTGACTTAACAGAATTATTGGTCAGGTAGTACAGTCCACCACGCTCAACACCGCCTCCAATCGTCCTCCCCGTCTTGAGATCCTGAAACACACAACCATGAGAAAAAAAGGTGACGAAATAGTTTAAAGATTTTGTAAGTTGACCAACATACATGAGATTAAAAGGTAAACAAGGGACATGTAACACTGAGTGCAAAGTGAGAGATGAAGAAACTAGGAAAGAACCTAACCCAGTAACGTCAGTAGTAGAACCATCTGCTAAGGTAACATGAGATTTTAGATTGACAATTAGACAAGATAGTAGAGGACTAGTCATATGATTAGTAGCACTAGAATCAATAACCCAAGGAGAAGAAGTAGAGGCAACACAAGCAACAGAGGAACCTGTTTGAGCGAACGTAGCTGTGGAAGAAGCTACAGCAGCAGAAGTCTGAATGGACATAAGACGCTGGTACTCCTCTACTGAAATAGTCACATTGCTATCGGTAGAATGAGTAAACTTCCTAGCATCCTCAAAATGAGCATCCAGATGAGCCTGTGGAAACCGTGAAGATCATAACAATAGTCCAATGTATGATTTGTACCTTGACAATGAGTACAAAATCTGGTACCACGGCCACGACCAGAACTACCTCTACCTGACATGTGACCACGACTATTTCCACCAAGACCACTGGACCCAGAATCACCACGACCACCTGAATCATACCCACCAGAACTTCGACTAACAGAACCATGACCACGACTATTGACTGCTAAACCCAGAATCATGGCCGCGACCACGGCCACCACTTGATCCAAAACCACCAAAAACAGCTGAAGTAGAACGATCAGGCGGTGGCTGAGAAACAGAACCCACATCGGAATAAGAGGCCTAACGAAGACGTCTAAACACCTCGTCGAGAGAGGGCAACTCCCGCTCTCCCAATATCTGAGACCGAACTGGATCATAGAAGGACAACAAACCATATAGAAATCGAGTGACCGCCAAAAGCTCACGCTGATGCTCCATAACCTGGGGATCACTCGAGATAGGCTCATAAACACGAAGTTCCTCACAAGTCCCACGAAATTTAGAGTAGTAGTCCTTGAAAGATCCAAAACCGATGGACAAAGAAAAGAACTAGTGGTGAAGATCATATGTACGACGAAGATTATTAACACCATAATACATCATGGGAATTCGATTCCATACTTATTTGGCAGTGTCGAGATAAAACAAAGGAGCACTAATTTGGGGTTCCATACTATTCCACAACTCAACAAGTATATGATAATTCTTAGCTTCCCAATCACTATAGTCCTTAGCCTCTTTGGCAGGAGGATCATCTGTCAAATAACAAAACTTGCGCTCACCCATGTAATAAACCTTGACCGCGCAAGACCAAATAGCATAATTGTGCCCATTCAAAGGAATGTAGGTAATAGAATCCTTGTCACGACGCCGTGAGGAACTAGAAGAGCTACCAATAACAATAGTAGTAGAACCAGAAATAGACTTCTCCTCAGGCATGTTGCCAAGCAACAACAGACCAACAAACCACAAACAACCAACTAATGGCAGCTAAATAAGCAACAATCAATAACCAACCACCGATCTCTTGAACTAAGGTAAACAACTATCCAACTTGAAAGAAGTCACTGAACCTCTGTCACTGTTCATACCAAACAACTCAATCAAATACTAAAAAGAGATATAACCATACCAGAAACAATAGATCGATTGTGGCAAGCAACCAGAGAACATCAACAGTAACAACAATCAATAGCAACAAGAGAACACCAACAATAAAGACAATCGATAGTCAATCAACAATGGAGACATCTGATTCAGAAGATTTTGAGCACCTCTCAAGAGCAAGGAGGCATTTTCGAGCAACATGTATTGGCGAGCACTTTAGTGTAATTTCGAGAATTGTAGTGTGATTTCGAGCACTATACTGTGATTTTTGAGTGGTAAAATTGACTGAGTAGTCTCGAATCCACAGAAAATGGTTGAATCAAGTTTGAAATCGACTGGGTATGGTTCAATTAGGGTTTGGGTTCAATTTAGGGTCAATTTTGGTACTCGGTTAGGGTTTTCAAGGGTTGATTTTGGATTACAAGGGGCTTTTCGAACTGATTAGAGGTTAGTTTAGGGTTTCGTGGTGAATATGGAGGCAGCAATGGTATGATTAGGGTGGCAGAGGTTGAAGACAACAGAGTTGGTGGCTGTAGTGGTAGGTTTTAGGGTTTTAGTGGTAGGGTTAGGGTTTCAAGAGTAGATTTTTGACCCGCTCTGATACCATGTTAATTAGAGAGAGAGAGAGAGAGAAGTGTGTAGGGTGTTAACAATTCCGAGCACAAGCAATGTTATTTATATTAGTGTGTACCACATTATATAACTAAGATAGGCGATGTGGGACAAACATCAACTACTAATAGAAACCTATTCTAACAAGAACAAAAGGAGCAAAATCTTTTCTATCACAGTGAGAAGTTTGCAGTTGCATTTGGAATTATGGCTACTCCCACCAGGGACACCAATAAAGGTTTTTAAGAATTTAAGAACTTGTGTTGACTGCCATATAGCCATCAAATTTTTATCCAAGATAGATGGGAGGAAAATAATATTGAGGGACTCAAATCGGTTCCATTGTTTTAAAGATGGAATATGTTCGTGTAAAGCAAATTGGTGATGAAGGCTAGTGGCAGTTACTATCCTTGATGCAAGTTTGATATACTTCAGAGATGGAAAGCATGATAA
Organism: Vaccinium macrocarpon; assembly: GCA_022606695.1. NCBI lineage: Eukaryota > Viridiplantae > Streptophyta > Magnoliopsida > Ericales > Ericaceae > Vaccinium > Vaccinium macrocarpon. The sequence continues at coordinate 22,191,495 of CM040181.1, read as the reverse complement.
AATTTGCTTGTAGGTTTTCTGCAAATTCATTATTTATTGGAGAGAGTCTGTCCTCTTCAATGTTAGCCTAGAAATGTAGTTAAATCAAGGAATCAGGTCAACTTGTGCAGAATGATGTCCTATTTTACATCCCGGAGTTCATCATGGCAATGGAAATCTGTTCATTGAATGAGAAAAAAAGAAGGATTCTACCTTGTGAGTTGTGTCCTTGAATGAAGTTGAGTATCAATGTTAGCTATTAAGTTCAAAGTTGGAGCTGAAACCTACTATGCTATTGCGAGTTCTGAAAACTCCTGAACCTACAGGTGATTTTCTTTGCAGTATGATTACAACTGCTTTGTTTGGTTGAGAATTTTGAGAAGATTTTTTTGAGAAATATTTTTGAGATAGTGTTTGGATGAGTTTTTGGAAAAAGTAATAATTAGAGAGATGTGTAATAATTAGAGAGAGATAGAGAGAGAAATGAGAATAATGATTGGAGAGAGGGGTATGAGTAGAGAGAGAATTGTGATTAATGATTGGAGAGATGAGAGAAGAGGAAAGAATCTTTTTGGAAAATTTTTAGGAAATGTGAAGTGAACACAGTGAACGTCATTGTCTATGTTAATTGTTTGCCCTTCTCACTTCTTTGTAGTATTATCAGTTTTGAATCACGATAGGTTGACAAACATTGTTGGTTACCTACATCGAGGACATGGATTTCCGCTAGAACTTTAGAGTTTCTGTGGCCATTAAGTTGACACGTCTCTTGCAGTTGTTGAACTAGAAAATTCTAGAATGTCCTGATTCCATTGTTACGAATGAATGTCAATTGTCACAGTAGTAAGTTCAAAGTACGTTACTCAATTAGCTTATGTAGCTGGTTTGTGGATTAGGAAGTTTGCACTGGGCAAAATTCTCAATTTTGTGAACCATCTCACCACTTGAGACTCTCTCTGACTTTTAGAAAGTTTTATAGCTGGATCAGACTCAGTCATAAAAGAGGTAGATACTCCAAAAATGGTTAGAATCCTTATTTGCAACATTCTAGATAGTCCATATTTTTTGAACTTGAAAGACACTCAATAATGACATGGTCATCTATATTTTGCCTGATAGAGAGGAAAACAAAGGACAGGAATATAAAATTTTCATTTCTCTTCCTTTTCTCCAAAGTCGGTAAACTTACACCTGCCAAACTAGTATATTAAACTTATGAGCCTCTCAACTGAATCTTCATTGCTAGTTTGTGATGAGTTGAATGCTAACATGGCATCGGTTTTTGGACACTCTATTTCATGCAGCTTTCTATGAGCTGAAACCTACTTTGCTTCACCAAAAGGTTGAAATTTCGTCAAGGTTAATCGAACTCTAAGTTGGGTACTTGTACCGCATAAGTAATACATAGCCAAATTTTAAAAGTTATTACATTACTCATATTGTCAAAAGAATGTACAAATGAATTTACAAAATCATCTCCCAAAAGATGGTTCATGAGATGCTATAATAACTTCTTCAATGTATCTGTTCATCCAAACCATGCACTCCAAGCAAGTTAACTCATGTCCTGTGGTTTGTACCTGAAAATTATAGGGTGGGCTACACTAGCTCGGTAGGAAAATCTTCTACTATTGCTAAATGCAAATGGAATGAGATGAGCATATGGATGTGACAAGGTACAAGACAAGAAGTGAACAAGTAATGCCAACGCATGACCATAAAGAAGTCTAAGTGTCCATGCGCTCATAAACTATTTTTCATCGGCAGTAAAACCCTTTCCTAAAAGTCGATAAATCTGTATTACACTTCTCATTCATTAATAACTCGATAACAAGAACTCATCAAGCAAACGATCATTTTATTAATAACTCGATAACAAGAACTCCCATCACATCATTTCCAAATGCACAACCCTTTGATCATTAGTTAATCTCAATTATAATCTTTCAATTCCTCATTATATACTCGGGAGTTTTGGGACCCGTATTCCCCTGCCAAGATTTACGGGCCCTGATACTCCTGCTAAGATTCATAGATCCCTATACTCATATCCATAAATACACCAATTCACGGTACTATCAACCACACTGAATGGCGGTGCAATAAACTGAGATTCACAGGCCTCGCTACCTATGCCCAGCAACACACCTAATGGTGGTGCTGGTAATAACATAAACCGAGAGTGACTCATTCCTTCCAAAACTTCTAGACTTGTTATTCTATTTCAAAACAAACGTAGGTAAGTACCATACCCATCCTTAAAGTATAAAGTCTCATCTTTCCATAACAACTATGTGTCATCACACCTCTTTTAGAGCCTCATCATATAACCAACATGTATTTCCTAACATGTCGTTCACTTTCGAAACCCGAAGAGTTATCCGAGTTTCTCACAGAATCTTAACAAGGGTCACCAACATGTATTTTCTTTGCTGCAGGTCTTCTACGTTTGGGTTTTCTATATACTCAGAGGTACTTAATCTCACCCACAACTGTTCAATCTAATGATAAAATACACGTATGTAAGTTCTTTTGAATCACTATCTTTTTGTGTTAATTTTTTCATTTGTTTTATGTTTGTCTGGCTTTGGTTACTCTGATGTGAGGAATCTATTTGTCAGTGACCGAGGTGTTTTTGGTTGCCAAAGCTCCATCGAAGCATGCCTCAGTTCTTTGGTTATTGAAAGGCAAAGCGAGGCTCAAAGGTATAAAAGTTTTTCCCAAATGTTGGTTTGAGTCTTATCAGTGTGTGATATTCAATTTATTCTGTGGCGAAGAAATTTTTGTCAAAATCTATATAACATAGGGATTCTTTTGAATAAAATATTCTTCTCCTAGCCAATCTCAACCCTCCGCTGCTAGAAATCGAATGGTTTACGATGGCAATTCCACAAATAGAAAGGGACATTTCTGCCAGGTCCTTTTCTTTAGCTAAAAAGCGTACAGTGGCTTTCAAAATAAGAAACCCAAACCAGAGCTTCTCCCTCTCTCAAAAATCCAGATCAGATCCACAGCCCCAGCTCCCCCTCCTCTCTCTTTCCGTCTGTCTCTCTCGGCAACAACCTCCCACACTGGCAAGGCCAACTATCCGCCACCTTCGCCCTTCCCCACGTGTCTTGGCACCCTAAAATCTGTTGGTAAGTAAGTTCCCATCATATGTAATATTCTATTTGTAGTGTTAAACAATGCCGCAATCAAACACACACAAACCACACACACAAGAACACAGAGTATTTACGTGGTTCCCCAAATTTGGGTACGTCCACGAGGGCAACGGATTCACTAAATTGGAGGAGGAATACAATCACTCACACTCACAAATACAGCCTCACTATACTCTCGTGTATCTCTCTGTTTTCTCTGATTTCTGATACGTACAATAGCAAGAGAAGAACAGACTTTATAGAGAAGTATCCAACTGCTGCCATTAATCAGCAATTACTTTGGTGGTGAATAACTTCGGCCAATTACTCATTGAAAAGGATTGAGCCAACCAGTCAAGAGCTACCAGTCAACAATCTCCACCTTGGCGAGAATCCTCGAATCAACGCTGTCCCGATGCGCCCTTAGGCGCTACCTGTCCGAGAGATATTGATCAAGTCCAAACAGTGTTTGAACTTGATCCCACTGACCACCTTCATCAACATATCTGCAGGGTTATCTGCAATCAGAATCTTCTGAAGCAGTACATCCCCTTCTTCTACAATTTCCCTGATAAAATGGAACCGGACATCGATATGCTTGGTGCGCGAATGATGGACCTGTTTCTTTGCCAAACAGATGGCATTTTGACTATCACAAAAAACCTCCACGTTTTCTTGATAGATTCCCAAATCCTCTATCAAACCATGAATCCAAATAGCCTCCTTGAAAGCTTACATTCGCCATGTACTCTCTGCCTCAGTAGTAGACAAAGCAAACCGTTGGATTATGCGTTGACCTCCAACCGATTGGTCCTCCGGCCAAGTGTAAACACATAGCCTATTGTCGACCGTCGCTTATCTAGATCACCAGCATAATCAGAATCCACATATCCAACCAAATGCTGACCACTTGTCTTGTTTCTCTCGAACTTCAAACCAGCATCCACAGTACCATGTAAGTACCCTAGAATCCATCTCATAGCCTGCCAATGCTCCTTTCCAGGATTGTGCATGTATCGACTAACCATGCTAACCGCGTGTGAAATGTCTGGTCGTGTACAGACCATAGCTTACATCAAAGCTCCCACTGCATTTGCATAGGGAATTTGAGCCATTTGCTTCCGTCCGTTCTCAGTCTGCGGTGATATCAATGCACTGAGCTTGAAATGAGCTGCCAAAGGTGTACTAACAGCTTTCATTTTCCCGTCAATACCAAACCTCTGCAACACCCTCTTTAGATACTGCGTCTGCGTTAAACAAACTGTGCCTTTAAATTTGTCCCGCTGAATTTCCATGCCGAGAATCTTCTTAGCCTCCCCGAGATCCTTCATGTCAAACTCCTTGCTGAGTTGAGCTTTTAGTCTATCAATCTCCACCTTGCTTTTACATGCAATTAGCATGTCATCGACATATAAGAGCAAATAGACAAATGATCCATCCCGGAGTTTGCGGAAGTAGACACAATGATCAAACTGGCTCCTTGTGTACTTCTGATCCATCATAAATCGATCAAATCGCTTATACCACTGTCTCGGTGACTGTTTCAATCTGTATAGCGACTTCTGCAATTTACAAGCCCAATTCTCTTTTCCTGGAACTTTATATCCATCTGGTTGAGCCATATAGATCTCCTCATCCAGATCTCCGTGTAGAAAAGCGATTTTAACATCAAATTGGGCTAACTCGAGATCAAACTGAGCTACCAATGCAAGCAAGATCCTGATTGACGAATGTTTGACGACAGGGGAGAACACCTCGTTGTAGTCGATTCCCTCCATCTGAGCGTAACCCTTGGCTACCAATCTTGCTTTGAACCTGACTTTCTCAGATCCTGTAGTTTCCTTCTTGGCATAGACCCATTTGCAGCCAATTGCTTTCTTGCCCTTTGGAAGTTGCACTAACTCCCATGTCTGATTCTTGGAGAGTGAACCCATCTCCTCATCCATCGCCTTCTTCCACTTGTCACTGTCTGTACTCTGCACTGACTCCTTATAGGTGCACGGAATATCATCGTCTGTAACTGGAATAGCATATGCCACCAGATTGGCATATCGAGCGGGTTTCCGGATGTCCCGCCTCGGTTTGTTAACTGCAATGGACTCTGGCTGCTGTAATGCTTCCTGAATTGGAGCCTCCACCTCTTCGAGAATATCCTGTTCAACAGAAAGATCCATAGGACTCTCAACTGATAGATTAGGCCGTACTGGAACAAGTGACGACTCTACTCTCGCTTGTTCTGAATGCTCCACTTGCTGTAGAACATTCGTCTCCACATTCTCCTTGGAAGGAACCTGCTTTAGCATAGCAGATTCATCGAAGGTAACATCCCTGCTTATAACAATTTTCTTTGATTCAGGACACCAAAGCTTGTATCCCTTCACACCTGGATTAAAGCCCAAGAAAATCGCTTTCTTGGCTCTCGGATCCAACTTTGACTCAATTACATGGTAGTAAGCAGGACATCCAAAAACATGTAACGAATCGTAGTCGGCAACAGGTTTCCCAGACCATACTTCCAACGGAGTCTTCCCTCCAATTGCTGCTGACGGTAAACAGTTGACAAGATGTGAGGCATATTCGATTGCCTCTCCCCAGAACGCCTTACTAAGGCCGACATTTAACAACAGGCACCGAACTTTCTCCACCAAAGTGCGATTCATGCGCTCTGCAACTCCATTCTGCTGCGGCGTCCCCGCAACTGTGAAGTGTCGGACTATCCCCTCATCTTGACAGACTTGGAGAAAAGGATCTGACTTGTACTCTCCACCGTTATCTGACCTCAGCTTCTTGATCTTTCTACCTGTCTGCGTCTCTATCATTTTCTTCCAAATAAGAAAAATGCGAAGAACTTCATATTTGTGACTCGTTTGATAAACCCAAACACGCCTGGAATAGTCATCAATAAATGTCACGAACCATCGTTTGCCTCCCAAAGTAGCATTTTTGGTAAGCCCCCAAACGTCTGAATGAACATAGTCTAGAATCCCCTCGGTGCGGTGAACTCCAGTGCCAAACTTGACTCGAGTCTGCTTGCCCAATACACAATGCTCACAAAAGCCAATTTTCCCCATCTTGGCTCCTTTCAACAAGCCTTGCCTCACCAAACCCTGTAAGGCCTTCTCGCCAGCATGCCCTAAACGCATGTGCCATAGCCTGGATGCATCGTCTTCGTCTGAGCATATTGAAACGGACGCTCTCCCCGTGGATCGGACTGGCAACCGCCAGAGAATACACGTTCCCTCCTTTTTCGCCTTTTTAGTACCACTCAGCGCCCTCGAACCACCTTCAACACTCCACCCACCATCGTAATCTTGTAGCCCTTTGCATCAAAGGCTCCAAGTGAAATGAGATTCTTCTTTATGTCCGGAATATACCGAACATCTGTGAGCACTCTGACAGTCCCATCATGCAACTTGAAACGGATTGAACCTATCCCTCGTACTCTGCAAGTTGTCTCGTCACCTAACAGAACAACTCCTCCATCGAGGTCTTGAAAACTCGAGAACCATTCCCTGTTGGGACATATGTGGTAGGTACTTCCCGAATCTAGTATCCACTCATCTAAATGGCCTGGCGATGATGAAGCACATAGTGCTGACTCTAGATCATCCCTTGCAACATTTGCAACTGGTTGTTTGTTCGGACAATCATTCTTCCAGTGACCTTTCTGATGGCAAAAGGCACACTCGTCTTTCGCTAATCTCCTTCGTTCTCTAGATTTGGCACCTCTAGATCTTGAGCGAGACCTCCCTCGGCCTCCTCCACCAGACTTCTTGCCCTCGGCAGACTTCCTAGTCTTAGTCCTGCCTCTGGTGGTCAATGCTGATGCTGACGGGTCTTGGTGAATCATCTTGTCCTTCCTCCGTACCTCATCATTCATCAAAGCATTAGAAACGTCATCATACTTGATTTCAGATTTACCATACAATAAAGTGGTAGTCAAATGATCATATGATTCGGGCAAGGAATTTAACAGCAATAAAGCTTTATCTCCATCCTCAATGGAAACGTCAAGATTTTGTAAATCAGACAAAATCTTATTGAAATTGTTTAAGTGTTGATGCATAGTTATACCTTGCGAGTACTGGAACCGGTAGAGCTTCTTCTTTAGATATAGCCGATTCTCAACACTTTTCGTCATATACTTGTTTTCCAATTTCTCCCATAGCTCTTTAGCTAGTGTTTCCTTCATCACAAAGTACTTCAGATCCTTTGTGAGACATAACCGGATGGTGCCACATGCTTGGCGATTAAGCTTTAACCAATCTTTATCAGAAATATCATCTGGCTGCTTCTCCAACGTTATATCCAACTCTTGCTGAGATAAAATATCCAAAACTTCGCATTGCCACATGCCGAAGTTATTCGTTCTATCGAATTTCTCCACCTCGAACTTAGCATTGGAAACCGTATTCCTTTGCCCATAATTGCTCGTACTGGACGAGGACTCCGAGACACCCTTGGGAGTTGAGTCGGGAGTGATTTTGGGAACTTCTTTTTCTCCGTCGGCCATAGCAAGACTTCTCACTCCACCAAAGTTGATTTTCGATGCCTGAAAACGTCCAAAACATGTTTTTTCTCACCAAAACTC